>JAAKFY010000022.1:40531481-40538812 GCA_011823955.1 Dissostichus mawsoni
AATGCATCCATCATAAACTCATTAAAGTAAACCTGAGTGCTTTAACCGCCTCGTGGTTAAAGCACGTTATTGCATTCTTTTTTGTTATTTGATGAAAACATAAAAATATTAAGAGTACTTACTTTCATCGGGGGAAAGTAGAAGGTCATTGATAGAAATATAGAATATAAAATATCAATAAGATACTGTAGTGATCTCTACAATAACACAGTTTAGTGCCGGACGTCCAAAGTTATCAACAGGAGGAGAAACTAATCAGGCTTTATTAACACATTAAAGAATACTTTAGGTTAAGGTCTTCTTTTGAATAAGAAAAGCTTTGGAGGTATCTACACATAAATATTAAGCCTGACAAAGTACTTGACGTCTAATATATTGCATAGTTTGTTTTGGGACTTGACAATCAACTTTCCTGCAATGTTAACTTTGTTGAAGCACTTATTGTAACTGATATTATAGATATGTGTTAAACTCCTATAAGATGGATGAGAGAATCAGGAATGTGCAGAATGTTACAGACGATAAGATGGATGAGAGAATCAGGAATGTGCAGAATGTTACAGACTATAAGATGGATGAGAGAATCAGGAATGTGCAGAATTTACAGACGATAAGATGGATGAGAGAATCAGGAATGTGCAGAATGTTACAGACGATAAGATGGATGAGAGAATCAGGAATGTGCAGAATGTTACAGACTATAAGATGGATGAGAGAATCAGGAATGTGCAGAATGTTACAGACGATAAGATGGATGAGAGAATCAGGAATGTGCAGAATGTTACAGACTATAAGATGGATGAGAGAATCAGGAATGTGCAGAATGTTACAGACGATAAGATGGATGAGAGAATCAGGAATGTGCAGAATGTTACAGACGATAGATGGATGAGAGAATCAGGAATGTGCAGAATGTTACAGACTATAAGATGGATGAGAGAATCAGGAATGTGCAGAATGTTACAGACTATAAGATGGATGAGAGAATCAGGAATGTGCAGAATGTTACAGACTATAAGATGGATGAGAGAATCAGGAATGTGCAGAATGTTACAGACGATAAGATGGATGAGAGAATCAGGAATGTGCAGAATGTTACAGACTATAAGATGGATGAGAGAATCAGGAATGTGCAGAATGTTACAGACTATAAGATGGATGAGAGAATCAGGAATGTGCAGAATGTTACAGACTATAAGATGGATGAGAGAATCAGGAATGTGCAGAATGTTACAGACTATAAGATGGATGAGAGAATCAGGAATGTGCAGAATGTTACAGACGATAAGATGGATGAGAGAATCAGGAATGTGCAGAATGTTACAGACTATAAGATGGATGAGAGAATCAGGAATGTGCAGAATGTTACAGACGATAAGATGGATGAGAGAATCAGGAATGTGCAGAATGTTACAGACGATAAGATGGATGCAGAGAATCAGGAATGTGCAGAATGTTACAGACTATAAGATGGATGAGAGAATCAGGAATGTGCAGAATGTTACAGACTATAAGATGGATGAGAGAATCAGGAATGTGCAGAATGTTACAGACTATAAGATGGATGAGAGAATCAGGAATGTGCAGAATGTTACAGACGATAAGATGGATGAGAGAATCAGGAATGTGCAGAATGTTACAGACTATAAGATGGATGAGAGAATCAGGAATGTGCAGAATGTTACAGACTATAAGATGGATGAGAGAATCAGGAATGTGCAGAATGTTACAGACTATAAGATGGATGAGAGAATCAGGAATGTGCAGAATGTTACAGACGATAAGATGGATGAGAGAATCAGGAATGTGCAGAATGTTACAGACTATAAGATGGATGAGAGAATCAGGAATGTGCAGAATGTTACAGACTATAAGATGGATGAAGAATCAGGAATGTGCAGAATGTTACAGACGATAAGATGGATGAGAGAATCAGGAATGTGCAGAATGTTACAGACTATAAGATGGATGAGAGAATCAGGAATGTGCAGAATGTTACAGACTATAAGATGGATGAGAGAATCAGGAATGTGCAGAATGTTACAGACGATAAGATGGATGAGAGAATCAGGAATGTGCAGAATGTTACAGACGATAAGATGGATGAGAGAATCAGGAATGTGCAGAATGTTACAGACTATAAGATGGATGAGAGAATCAGGAATGTGCAGAATGTTACAGACTATAAGATGGATGAGAGAATCAGGAATGTGCAGAATGTTACAGACTATAAGATGGATGCAGAGAATCAGGAATGTGCAGAATGTTACAGACTATAAGATGGATGAGAGAATCAGGAATGTGCAGAATGTTAAACTCCTATAAGATGGATGAGAGAATCAGGAATGTGCAGAATGTTACAGACGATAAGATGGATGAGAGAATCAGGAATGTGCAGAATGTTACAGACTATAAGATGGATGAGAGAATCAGGAATGTGCAGAATGTTACAGACTATAAGATGGATGAGAGAATCAGGAATGTGCAGAATGTTACAGACGATAAGATGGATGAGAGAATCAGGAATGTGCAGAATGTTACAGACTATAAGATGGATGCAGAGAATCAGGAATGTGCAGAATGTTACAGACTATAAGATGGATGAGAGAATCAGGAATGTGCAGAATGTTACAGACGATAAGATGGATGCAGAGAATCAGGAATGTGCAGAATGGGACGGTTTAATGGTGGAGGAACACACACATCGAGAGATGTCTTGTAATGCACTGTCGAGGAACCTGCGACCAAAGTTGTTCATCTCCGACCTGGTCAGGTATCGAACATTCACTAAATAAAGAACACAGAATTATTAAATATGAAACAGAATTTCTGTGATTCTACTAAATGATTTACAAATAAACACCACTGCATATTTACAACTGTTACATGTGCTGCTGTAACGCAAATGTTTCCAACTTGGGATCAATAAAGTATATCTTATCTTAAGATTATCGATGGTGCCATATTTGCAAAATGTGCCTCTCAACCTTGACAAGTGCATGTTTCAGGATGATCAATGAGGGTCTCAGACATAAGACCAGCGCTTAAATAAAGCTCTTCTGACCTGAGCCGACATGTGGGTATATTAATGCTGCCCATTATGGACACAAGCAATTTTCACCCATTTATCAATGATATGTTTTAAATGTGAGTGTTTCGTATCCCCTAAACCTCCAGGGTGTACACAGCGTAATACTGGCAACTTCTTATTGTGGGAAATACGAAAACGTCTTTTAAAACTACAGTTCCCAGTAGAGACGTGCCGTAGAACATGTTGCGAAACACATGCCAGCATGTGTGGTTCTGGGGACGGGGTGGGGGAGGGGGGACGGGGTGGACCCATTCGAATCCAGTTTTGGACAGTCTGCCGTGGTTTCATCCGTTTCAAAGTGCTGTTCGACGCCCGGCGTAACCCTCGGCGCACACTCAAACATCCAATCACAGAGCTTGAGGACAAATCACGGGGTTAGAGCAAAGCGGAAAGAATACTTACTTCCGGGTGTAAAATTCTCTAAAGCAACTACTATGAGCTGCTCCGACCCTCGGTCCTGACGGACTCCAAAAGTCTGACATTATACAATCAAAGAAACACAAGGATACTTGTGTCTTATTGTTGAGTGAAGAGCAGAGTGTGGTTTAGAAAAGAATACAACATTAGAAGGAAGAAACGATGAAACAATACAGATGTCAGTTTTCTGAGCCCCTACTCTCCCCCTAACTGACGGCAACAAAAGCCCGACATTATTCAATTAAAATAAAGAAGTAAACACAATAAGTGTGGCTGATATTGAGTTAGAAAAAGGTTGATAAACGCTGTGAGAATGGATCTGCAGAGAGCATTTATCCGCCATCCCAACTCTATTACCAGCGTTCAGGGAGCTCTATGCAAGTCAATGGGACTCCCTGAGAGTGGAAACTCGACGCTAAAGGGCCCCTTGTGTTGGAAAGTGACGACAGGGACCCTGACATAACGTCAACATAGGCCGAGTTGGGAGTGAGAATGTGTTGAGAAGAGACACGTGTCCCCTCTGTGTGAAGAGAGTCTCTTTACACAGAGGGGACACATGTCTCTTCTTCATCAACATGTGTCCCCTCTTCTTCATGTCTCTTCTACATCAACATGTGTCCCCTCTTCTTCATGTCTCTTCTACATCAACATGTGTCCCCTCTTCTTCATGTCTCTTCTACATCAACATGTGTCCCCTCTTCTTCATGTCTCTTCTACATCAACATGTGTCCCTCTTCTCTCCATGTCTCTTCTACATCAACATGTGTCCCCTCTTCTCCATGTCTCTTCTACATCAACATGTGTCCCTCTTCTTCATGTCTCTTCACATCAACATGTGCCCCTCTGTGTAAAGAGACTCTGAAAGTTTCAGGAACAAAGATTCTCTCTCTTTTGATCCATTTCTATAAAAACCTGTCTGAAAATGAGCTGATCAGATTTGGCCACTTGATGTCATCACGATGTTTTGTCTTGTGTAACCATTAGCCAATCAGCAACCAAGGTAACCCCCCCCCCCCCCTTATCACCTGAATCTCCTCCTAGAGCACCATTGAGTTCTTTGTAACCAGATGTCTCTCAGAGGGGCGTGGGGAGGGGCTCCTTATTTTCATCTAAAGTAACAGACAGAGAATCAGCACTTTGGAAACAGGGCTGAAACAGAGGGGATTATGGGTAATGCTGCAATGATCTGTTTGGTGTTTCAGCCAATCAGAGACAGGCTCTGGATGTATCTGAGACCTGGGATATATTGATGAAGAGGAGGATGATAGAGGACCTGTGATGTATTGATGAAGAAGAGGATGATAGGGGACCTGTGATATATTGATGAAGAGGAGGATGATAGGGGACCTGTGATATACTGATGAAGAAGAGGATGATAGGGGACCTGTGATATACTGATGAAGAAGAGGATGATAAGGGACCTGTGATATACTGATGAAGAAGAGGATGATAGGGGACCTGTGATATACTGATGAAGAAGAGGATGATAGGGGACCTGTGATATACTGATGAAGAAGAGGATGATAGGGGACCTGTGATATACTGATGAAGAAGAGGATGATAGGGGACCTTTAAAATACTGAAAATTGTAAAACTTCTTCCCAACATCTTGTTTATTAGTTTCTGAAGATGTCATATCTCTTTGTGGAAATATGAAGACGTATCTTTTGTCCTCATATTCTCTCGTACTGAATGTTTTGTCCTGAAACGCTGCGGCTGCACACTGCCTCTCTTCTTCTTCTGTGGTATGAAGAGCAGCTTCAAAGAGGCCTGGAGGTCGGGGGGGGGGAGAATAGACGCAGTGTGCTGGAGACGCTGAAATTACAGAGGTCGCCTGTGGACATCAAACGCACCACGACCAAAAGGCTCACCTCAACGACCCCCCCGACCCCCCAGGGATCTACGGTCAAAATATGGCTCGTCCAATCAGTGTAGCTCTACACAACGTGATGTGTAAATATATATCAATAATGATTTAATACATACATGAATAAAAACAATAAAAACATTAAAAGTAATAATATTTATGATTGAAAAAATATATAAATTAAATAAAATACATTAAATGAATAAATGGAGTTGGTCCACGGTGAGTTCCTATTGAATTATAAAGTAACATTTATTCTGCTCAGCATAACTTCTGATGGCGTCTCTGGAGGACCTTCAGACAGATGGAGATTATTGTTCCTGTTGTTCCCCCCCCCCCCCAGGGTCAGAGGTCGTCCTGCTCTGACCTCCAGATACTGTCGGAGGATCTGATTCCTGCAGTTCCTGCAGCAGCTGCACCGCTCTGTATTAACATCATAGCTGGGAGACCAGGGGACACTAAAGAGTGACGCACACAGCGGGGAGACCAGGGGACACTAAAGAGTGACGCACACAGCTGGGAGACCAGGGGACACTAAAGAGTGACACTCCTTAGTGTCCCCTGGTCTCCCAGCTGTGACACTAAGGAGTGTCACTCTTTAGTGTCCCTGGTCTCCCAGCTGTGTGCGTCACTCCTTAGTGTCCCCTGGTCTCCCCGCTGTGTGCGTCACTCCTTAGTGTCCCCTGGTCTCCTGCTGTGTGCGTCACTCCTTAGTGTCCCCTGGTCTCCTGCTGTGTGCGTCACTCCTTAGTGTCCCCTGGTCTCCTGCTGTGTGCGTCACTCCTTAGTGTCCCCTGGTCTCCTGCTGTGTGCGTCACTCCTTAGTGTCCCCTGGTCTACTGCTGTGTGCGTCACTCCTTAGTGCCCCCTGGTCTCCTGCTGTGTGCGTCACTCCTTAGTGTCCCCTGGTCTCCTGCTGTGTGCGTCACTCCTTAGTGTCCCCTGGTCTCCTGCTGTGTGCGTCACTCCTTAGTGTCCCCTGGTCTCCTGCTGTGTGCGTCACTCCTTAGTGTCCCCTGGTCTCCTGCTGTGTGCGTCACTCCTTAGTGCCCCCTGGTCTCCTGCTGTGTGCGTCACTCCTTAGTGTCCCCTGGTCTCCTGCTGTGTGCGTCACTCCTTAGTGTCCCCTGGTCTACTGCTGTGTGCGTCACTCCTTAGTGCCCCCTGGTCTCCTGCTCTGTGCGTCACTCCTTAGTGTCCCCTGGTCTCCTGCTGTGTGCGTCACTCCTTAGTGTCCCTGGTCTCCTGCTGTGTGCGTCACTCCTTAGTGTCCCCTGGTCTCCTGCTCTGTGCGTCACTCCTTAGTGTCCCCTGGTCTCCTGCTGTGTGCGTCACTCCTTAGTGCCCCCTGGTCTCCTGCTGTGTGCGTCACTCCTTAGTGTCCCCTGGTCTCCTGCTGTGTGCGTCACTCCTTAGTGCCCCCTGGTCTCCTGCTGTGTGGTTCCTGAAGCTCTGCAGGATGACGGAGAATGGAAGACTCTTCTGGATCCTTCTGTAAGGTGAAGTGTGCCGCCTGGCAGCCAGAAGTCTGTCCTGGAGATCTGGAAAAGCTCCTTGGAAAATCCCATTAGGACCAAAAGGCACTTGTTGCCTCGGCAGACATCCCCCCCCCCCCCCCCCCGCTCCTCCCAAATCCCCCCCCCCGGCTACATCTTTGTCCACCGTGTCTTTTTCTAAGATTGTATCACATTAGTTCCACTGGGAGCTGGAGATCGGCTGTAACTGTGACTCCTGTGGGAGCGAAGAGGAGACAAGTGGGTGAGGGGGGGGGGGGATTCAAGTTTAATACATTCTCTCTCACCATGAGCTCAGCAGCTTCAGAGGAGAGTGGAGAGGAGACACTGAAGTCTCCTCCAACAGAGCAACATGAATATTATAGGACTTAGAACTAATAAAACTGATCAAATAGTGAAGAGAATGTTCTGAGATGTGCAAGTAAATACAAATAGAATAGAA
>JAAKFY010000022.1:40539812-40565409 GCA_011823955.1 Dissostichus mawsoni
CCCAACTCATGGAAACCAGCCCAAATTCTGTCCACCAGCCCAAGCCAATTTTACCACAAATGCAACCCAAACCAGCCCAATTGGGCTGGAAACCGCCCATCTGGCAACACTGCTGATGGAAGGGAAAGGGGGTGGTGGGTGGGACACGTGGTGGGTATTGTGATCACTGATATGTGAAAGTGAAACTATCTGATAGACAAATGTGGGCCGGTAGGATTTAGGCAAAAAAATTTTTAAAAAAGAATTTGTTTTTTCTTTTTTAATCCGACCGGCCCACGCAGAGCACCGGCCCACCGGGGAAACCCCCGTACTCCCGATGGCCAGTCCGCCCCTGGCTGGAGGTGGAGCTGGGGGAGTAACGGGGGCTGGTGTAAGAACTGTCCCTAAGTCTGTCCTTTCCTGAGAGCTGTGTCCAGTAGCTGGAAATAAATATTCCTGTAGT
The DNA here is from genome assembly GCA_011823955.1 of Dissostichus mawsoni. Classification (NCBI taxonomy): domain Eukaryota; kingdom Metazoa; phylum Chordata; class Actinopteri; order Perciformes; family Nototheniidae; genus Dissostichus; species Dissostichus mawsoni. The sequence continues at coordinate 40,540,255 of JAAKFY010000022.1, forward strand.
GCAAAGTTCCCGCTGACGCACAGGACCACCAGCCTGTTTCCCTGTCCTCCTTTACCCTGAGTGTGTCTCTGTGTGGACAGACATAATGTGAGCTAATGCTTCATGATTCCTCCACAGAGGGGACCAGGAGAGCTCGGAGGTTCCCGGTGGTCAGTCTGCCCAGCAGCATCAGACACAGCTGGACTCCATATTTACGGTGTGTACATGTACTACAGATACTTTACCTCTCTTCTGTTCACAGTCATCTCCATGCTGCTCTTTTAGAGAGTGTCAGTCTGTCCGGATCTGATGTTTGGATCCATGGTTTATAGTTTGTGTCGTTCATGTGATGTTCCAGCTGCTGGAGGACCACATCGTCACTTTTGTGAAGAGCGAGCTGAAGAAGATCCAGAAGGCTCTGAGTTCAGATTACCCAGAATGCTTAGAGAGTCAGAGTGAGGATGAGGAGGTGTTGGAGGCTGAGGATGAAGAGCAGAGGAGGAGCAGAGAGGCATTTCTGAACATCACACTGCACTTCCTGAGGAGCATGAAGCAGGAGGAGCTGGCTGACCGTCTGCAGAGCAGTAAGAGGGTTTCTATAGAGATTTAACACTCTGGATAAATGTCACATCTGTCTCAAGGACCAACATATATCCATATTTTATTCAGAGAACCAGAGTTACAGTGGACCAAATGATCTTTTGTTGTGTGTTCTTTCAGAAACCTTTGCTGGAGTTTGTCAGCGTAAACTTAAGTCCACCCTGAAGGAGAAGTTCCAGTGTGTGTTTGAGGGCATTGCTAAAGCAGGAAACCCAACCCTTCTGAACCAGATCTACACAGAGCTCTACATCACAGAGGGGGGGTCTGCAGAGGTCAATGATGAACATGAGGTCAGACAGATTGAAACAGCATCCAGGAAACCACAGACCAGAAACAACCATCAGACAAGAAGACCTCTTTAAAGCCTCACCTGGAAGAGATGCACCAATCAGAGCAGTGATGACAAAGGGAGTGGCTGGCATTGGGAAAACAGTCTTAACACAGAAGTTCACTCTGGACTGGGCTGAAGGCAAAGCCAACCAGGACATCCAGTTCATATTTCCATTCACCTTCAGAGAGCTGAATGTGGTGAGAGAGAAGAAGTACAGCTTGGTGGAACTTGTTCATCACTTCTTCTCTGAAACCAGAGACGCAGGAATCTGCAGGTTTGATCAGTTCCCGGTTGTGTTCATCTTTGACGGTCTGGATGAGTGTCGACTTCCTCTGGACTTCCACAACAATGAGATCCTGACTGATGTCACAGAGTCCACCTCAGTGGATGTGCTGCTGACAAACCTCATCAGGGGGAAGCTGCTTCCCTCTGCTCGCCTCTGGATAACCACACGACCTGCAGCAGCCAATCAGATCCCTCCTGAGTGTGTGGACATGGTGACAGAGGTCCGAGGGTTCACTGACCCACAGAAGGAGGAGTACTTCAGGAAGAGATTCAGAGATCAGGAGCAGGCCGGCACCATCATCTCCCACATCAAGACCTCACGAAGCCTCCACATCATGTGCCACATCCCAGTCTTCTGCTGGATCTCTGCTACTGTTCTGGAGGAGGTGTTGAAAACCAGAGAGGGAGGAGAGCTGCCCAAGACCCTGACTGAGATGTACATCCACTTCCTGGTGGTTCAGTCCAAAGTGAAGAACATCAAGTATGATGGAGGAGCTGAGACTCCACACTGGAGTCCAGAGAGCAGGAAGATGATGGAGTCTCTGGGGAAACTGGCTTTTGAGCAGCTGCAGAAAGGCAACCTGATCTTCTATGAGTCCGACCTGACAGAGTGTGGCATCGATATCAGAGCAGCCTCAGTGTACTCAGGAGTGTTCACAGGTCTTTAGAGAGGAGAGGGACTGTACCAGGACAAGGTGTTCTGCTTCGTCCATCTGAGCGTTCAGGAGTTTCTGGCTGCTCTTCATGTCCATCTGACCTTCATCACTCTGGAGTCAACCTGCTGTCAGAAGAACCAACAACCTCCAGAAGTCTGAAATCCAACCTAACTAACACATCTCTACCAGAGTGCTGTGGACAGGCCTTACAGAGTCCAAACGGACACCTGGACTTGTTCCTGCGCTTCCTCCTGGGTCTTTCTCTGCAGACCAATCAGAAACTCCTACAAGGCCTGCTGACACAGACAGGAAGTGACTTAAATAACATTCAGAAACTTCTACGAAGCCTGCTGACACTGACAGGAATTTGCTCAGAGATCAACCAGGAGACAATCCAGTACATCAAGAAGAAGATGGTTGAGGATCTGTCTCCAGAGAGAAGCATCAACCTGTTCCACTGTCTGAATGAACTGAATGATCGTTCTCTAGTGGAGCAGATCCAACAGACCCTGAGATCAGGAAGTCTCTCCGCAGAGAATCTGTCTCCTGCTCAGTGGTCAGCTCTGGTCTTCATCTTACTGACATCAGGAGAAGATCTGGACGTGTTTGATCTGAAGAAATACTGTGCTTCAGAGGAGGCTCTTCTGAGGCTGCTGCCAGTGGTCAAAGCCTCCAACAAAGCTCTGTAAGTACAGAGATCATTTGATTTAGTGAATCAGTTATTAACACACTGCTGTCTCCTGAATAACTGTTGTCCTCATCGTCTCTTCAGGCTGAGTGGCTGTAACCTGTCAGAGAGAAGCTGTGAAGCTCTGTCCTCAGTCCTCAGCTCCCAGTCCTCTAGTCTGAGAGATCTGGACCTGAGTAACAACGACCTGCAGGATTCAGGAGTGACGCTGCTGTCTGCTGGACTGGAGAGTCCTCACTGTGAACTGGAGACTCTCAGGTCAGAGCACAGAACAGTTTGACTTAGCCAGCAATAAAAGTCAATACCAACATCAGCCATGCTGCTGTGCTGTGGGAATACCATCACTCACATCTGTATCTTTGTAATGCAACACGTTAACATGCATCATATTTTGGTTAGCTAAATTCAACTGACGATACTTCAGCAAAAGCCTTAGCTAGCTTTGTTTTATCAACTAACATGGATGTATTTATCATTGTAAAACCACATCCTACAATCAGTGCCTCTGTTCTATTCATTAGATTGTGTCCGTCTGCAAAATAAAGGGTTTAGTTTTAAAGTAATAAAACAATTAAACATCTTGAAAACTGTCATTTCTGCGTCTACACAGGGCTTTCACGCTGCCCTTTAATTAGCTGTTCTGAAGAAACGCTCCCTGGTTAAACCTCTCTTATATTTCTCTGAACGATCAGCTCCAGGTCCGTTCACCAGCCTCTCAGCTCAGGATTTCTTAGTGTCCACTTATTCAGGATTTTCAGTGTTAAAATATTTGAAGTATTTTGTTCAGATTATTTTTATGTTCCGTTCAAAATAGTTTTTCACCTTCATATCATTTCTTATCCAGGGTGACTCATTTTAAACACACATGTTCTTTCTCTTTTTGTTCATTCTGTTCTCCTCAGGCTGAGTGTCTGTAAGCTGTCAGAGAGAAGCTGTGAAGCTCTGTCCTCAGTCCTCAGCTCCCAGTCCTCTAGTCTGAGAGATCTGGACCTGAGTAACAACGACCTGCAGGATTCAGGAGTGAAGCTGCTGTCTGCTGGACTGGAGAGTCCTCACTGTGAACTGGAGACTCTCAGGTCAGAGCACAGAACAGTTTGACTTAGCCAGCAATAAAAGTCAATACCAACATCAGCCATGCTCCTGTGCTGTGGGAATACCATCACTCACATCTGTATCTTTGTAATGCAACACGTTAACATGCATCATATTTTGGTTAGCTAAATTCAACTGACGATACTTCAGCAAAAGCCTTAGCTAGCTTTGTTTTATCAACTAACATGGATGTATTTATCATTGTAAAACCACGTCCTACTGTTGGAGTCGGGGGGCCTGATCATTTATTCCGGCAATTACTCAGACTTACTAATTGACCTAACAGAAGCTATTGAGTCTATGTAAGTTCACTGCTTGGCTCAGATCCACCAACGTCAGATCCACCAACGTCAGCAAGATCTCACCTCTATCAACTCCTGGAGAACCAGGTTCATTTAACTGCTGTTTCAATTCAGACGACCCTCTAAATCTGTTGAAGCGATCCCGAAGGATTTTGATATCAGTAATGAGCTGTGGCCCTACCTAAGTGTGAGTGTGGCAGTGTGCAATCTTACCTTAAGCAGGAGAGGAGAGCGCAGATGTCTTTTAAGTTGTCCCAATCCAAAAGGTGGGATCAGTTTATTTGAAGAAAAATCGGTCCACACTTGAACAGGTTTTTACCTTCTCTCGTTACAACATGACAATCATACAAAACATATCATGCGGTGGTCATTTTCTAATCTGAAACCTTCATTCATAGTTTTGACATTAAAGTCTTCCTACAGAATCCAGAGGAATCTCCTCGTGAATCGAAGGTGCTATACATTCACACCTAGAGCCCGACAGCATTCAGAGGCAGATCCTCATAAATGGTCAGTAGGATCTAACAGTTTCAAACTTTCATCCAACAATTCACTCAGCATTCAACCAATACATTCAAGAGATATTTACCCAGTTTGAGAGAACCTTTACCGAGGAAAAACCCAGCTCTCCAGGGAGAGCATACCAGGGGAACCCCCCCCTGTCTCGAGCTTGCTCCCTCTCAGATAGTGCTTTTATGCTGCACAAAAAGACAGAAACACCCAAAAACCCTCCTTCATGTCCATATTTGTGGAAAACTGGGCATGTCCTCTGATGTACAGGACTGGACATGACCAGACATATCCCATGGCTATGGCATAAGACACACCTTCCCAAACATGTATAAAAAGGTCATGACCTCTAGTGTGCAGGACTGGAAAAATATTATTCTCGGCTATAGCATAAACACCTTTTTGGGGCCTCAGTATATTTTTCCTTAAGTCAGGAGCCCCCCCCCCCTGTGCACCGCTGTGAGAGAAGAAACTGTCCCCCCTCCCTGTGCACCGCTGTGAGAGAAGAAACTGTCCCCCCTCCCTGTGCACCGCTGTGAGAGAAGAAACTGTCCCCCCTCCCTGTGCACCGCTGTGAGAGAAGAAACTGTCCCCCCTCCCTTATCAGTGACACCTCATAAACCATAATAGGCCTCAATCTCAACTTAACAAACCACTTGTGTTTTTGTTTATACTGTAAATATAGAAAATCATAAAATATGAAGCATTTTCATTTTGGGTTATACAAGAATATAAATGATTATATTTGATTATAATTAACTTTCGTTTTAAGTATTCAACCTAATATGGAGACCTCAACACTACAATCAGTGCCTCTGTTCTATTCATTATATTGTGTCCGTCTGCAAAATAAAGGGTTTAGTTTTAAAGTAATAAAACAATTAAACATCTTGAAAACTGTCATTTCTGCGTCTACACAGGGCTTTCACGCTGCCCTTTAATTAGCTGTTCTGAAGAAACGCTCCCTGGTTAAACCTCTCTTCTATTTCTCTGAACGATCAGCTCCAGGTCCGTTCACCAGCCTCTCAGCTCAGGATTTCTTAGTGTCCACTTATTCAGGATTTTCAGTGTTAAAATATTTGAAGTATTTTGTTCAGATTAGGTTTTATGTTCCGTTCAAAATAGTTTTTCACCTTCATATCATTTCTTATCCAGGGTGACTCATTTTAAACACACATGTTCTTTCTCTTTTTGTTCATTCTGTTCTCCTCAGGCTGAGTGTCTGTAAGCTGTCAGAGAGAAGCTGTGCAGCTCTGTCCTCAGTCCTCAGCTCCCAGTCCTCTAGTCTGAGAGATCTGGACCTGAGTAACAACGACCTGCAGGATTCAGGAGTGACGCTGCTGTCTGCTGGACTGGAGAGTCCTCACTGTGAACTGGAGACTCTCAGGTCAGAGCACAGAACAGTTTGACTTAGCCAGCAATAAAAGTCAATACCAACATCAGCCATGCTGCTGTGCTGTGGGAATACCATCACTCACATCTGTATCTTTGTAATGCAACACGTTAACATGCATCATATTTTGGTTAGCTAAATTCAACTGACGATACTTCAGCAAAAGCCTTAACTAGCTTTGTTTTATCAACTAACATGGATGTATTTATCATTGTAAAACCACATCCTACAATCAGTGCCTCTGTTCTATTCATTATATTGTGTCCGTCTGCAAAATAAAGGGTTTAGTTTTAAAGTAATAAAACAATTAAACATCTTGAAAACTGTCATTTCTGCGTCTACACAGGGCTTTCACGCTGCCCTTTAATTAGCTGTTCTGAAGAAACGCTCCCTGGTTAAACCTCTCTTATATTTCTCTGAACGATCAGCTCCAGGTCCGTTCACCAGCCTCTCAGCTCAGGATTTCTTAGTGTCCACTTATTCAGGATTTTCAGTGTTAAAATATTTGAAGTATTTTGTTCAGATTATGTTTTATGTTCCGTTCAAAATAGTTTTTCACCTTCATATCATTTCTTATCCAGGGTGACTCATTTTAAACACAAATGTTCTTTCTCTTTTGTGATGCCCCTGTGGGTTCATCTTGAGAGGGTGTGGCTGTGCTGCATCCAGCCGCCTTGATTGCAGTAACTCAGGGTTCCTGGGTCTGGTGCCCTGCAGCTATTTAAAGCCTCTCTGCTCCTCTCTGTCTTCTCTCTGCTTTCTCATACAGGCACCCGGTTCGGTTGAGTATGTTATTAGTTATTTCAGTTGTTTTACTTTGTGCACCTCAACACCCTCACCCATACATGTTCATGCAATCCTCACCCTGCAGTTACATTACTGATACCACTGACGTTCACACCTCATGCTTTACTTGCTTTGCACTTAATTAATTTGGCTAATTTGAACCACTTGCTTTAATAAACATCTTTTGTTAATCCGTTGATATGGTGTGTCTCCTCTTTGTTGTGGCCTTTTGAGCCAGGTCATAACATCTTTTTGTTCATTCTGTTCTCCTCAGGCTGAGTGTCTGTAAGCTGTCAGAGAGAAGCTGTGGAGCTCTGTCCTCAGTCCTCAGCTCCCAGTCCTCTAGTCTGAGAGATCTGGACCTGAGTAACAACGACCTGCAGGATTCAGGAGTGAAGCTGCTGTCTGCTGGACTGGAGAGTCCTCACTGTGAACTGGAGACTCTCAGGTCAGAGCACAGAACAGTTTGACTTAGCCAGCAATAAAAGTCAATACCAACATCAGCCATGCTGCTGTGCTGTGGGAATACCATCATCGATTCAAGATTCAAAGATTTGGTGTTCTGGTGGTGTTGGAGGTCTGATGTCCAAACTGTAGTAGAGTGTGTCAGCTGCAGATCTTCTTGTAGTCATCTCTCTGTGTCTTTGTTCACATTATTCTCTATTCCCTTGTTTATGATTAGTTCATATCAATAAGACCCTTACCATGGCTGTCCATTTAAATTGTGAAGCAGTGACTGGAGTTTTAGAGATGACCCAGAGGTGATGCAATAATAAGCCCCCCCCCCCTTCCAGTCCTGGACCCTCAGATTATCTGACGGCTTGTTTGTGTGTCTGCAGGCTGTCAGGCTGTCTGATCACAGAGGAAGGCGGTGATGCTCTGGCCTCAGCTTTAAACCCCTCCCATCTGAGAGAGCTGGACCTGAGCTACAATCATCCAGGAGACTCAGGGGGGAGGCTGCTGTCTGCTGGACTGGACACGCTCAGGTATGGAGAGGCACTCAGTCTGATAGAGGAGGTAGAAACTGGTTCCTATGACCTGAAACATCCAGAGCTGATAGACCCTGACTCTTCACACTGTCTGCCGTCAGCTGTTAGCATCAAACACAAATGTTCCCCAACTGAGAGGAAACCCCCCCTCAGTGGGTCAATGTTCATCTTGGAACCACCAACAGGAACAGAGTGGGGGGGTTTAGTGTTCACACAGATTTAGCACAGGAAGTGACATCATAAATAAATACACTGATTCATTTCCAGATGTTTTTATTGAGTCTTAGCAAACGGCTAATCAGAAGAGTCTTTATCAGTTTGTTGATTTCTCAGAGACAATACAAATACTCATCACCCCCCCCCCCCCCCCCCCCCCCCCCAACCCCCTGCAGCTTTAAATTCAGAATAAAACAACTAAAAAACTGAAAAGTATAAAAAACGATTCAGGAATCAAGACCAAAAGATACAAATGAAGCGCACAGTGAATCAAAGAGAACCCATATTTACTGATGCACCCAAACGCTGCACTCAGGGAGCATGGAGCTGCATGTCCCCAGGGCAGACTGGGACTGAAAAACAGCCCTGGACTCTGACCCAGCCCACAACAATTGGCATCGAAACGCAATGCCGGAGGCAGCAGTGTCACAACGCCTTAATCTTCATTTATAATTTTATCGAAGATATGACAATATTAGTGATGTTGATTAGACGATGTGTTTACCGCAGAGTACACAAGTTCAACTTACAGAGCGAGGGAGGACACTCCTCAGATGTCTTGACCTTGTGGTAACATCAGAAAATGGAAAAGTACACACAAAACCATACAGTAGTATTAGTTATTATAGATCAGATGATTAATAGGGCGCGTATATGTCGTTTAAAGGAGACTGTAACTGTCTGGCAGTGGGTGTCCTCATCTGTCCTGGTTCTGTCCTCAACCTAAACAAATATACATTTGATGTTAAAAAAACTTGGTTTCATTAAATTGTCTTTCATCACCTATGGCACCTTCAAAATAAAAGGAGTAGCTCTACTCATCTCATTGTACCTGTATAATGACAATAAAGGATTCTATTCTATTCTTGTCATATCTATTCTATATCATTGTTTTTTATATATACTTGAATGAATACTTAATACACAAGTAATACACTTCTGTTTGATCTACAAGTTTTTATTAGACATTACACCTCTCACGTAACAATTGTTTTATTTATTGTTTGCTTACATGAGCAACACACACTAACTGGAACAACTAGGCTGAAAGGGAGCTTCTTGAATCGACTTCTTCTCTATAGTACTCGCCACCTCTTGCCCTGTACTCCTATGTGCCGCTGGTGATACTTCCACCAGCTCAACTCTCTGTCCCTCATCACGAACGCAGGCTGTAGCTGCACTTCTTGTTTATCTGATCTCCGTGTCCATTTCTTTTCCTTCCCTGCCACTGTCTAATCCGTTCTCTTCATACATCAATGTTTTTATCTCTTACTCGTCTTTTTTCTTCTTCGTGTGTGCTTACTTGACAGATAAGAACCACACAACTGCATCAGCTGTCGCCCTCTGTCGCCTGTCAGCGCAACTGAAATGATGACGTTCAAATATATATATATGATGCGTTCCACCTCAGTGTTTGTAGATGTAATGTGTGGGGGGGGTTGGAGTGTCTATAAATGATTCAAATATTAAATCCTGAATGTTGAGCTGGAACAGGAGTGATGTGATGGGGGGGGGGGGGGCAGTCTGTGGACATATAAGATCATTCAAAGACTAACTGACCCCCCCCCCCTCTCTGCTTGCAGCCTGGAGCCTGCTGCAGTCCGGTTCTTGAGGCCAGGTCTCAGGAAGTGTAAGTGTGTTTTTAATCCTGAACATCTTCACACTGGGACATCACAGGGACATCAATAACCTTTAATACCTGCTGTGTCTCATCAGATTCCTGTGGACTCACACTGGACTCAAACACAGCACACAGAGGACTCAAACTGTCTGACAACAGCAGGAAGGTGACAGATGTGAGAGAGGAGCAGAAATATCCTGATCATCCAGAGAGGTTTGACTTCTGGTCTCAGCTGATGTGTACAGAAGCTCTGACTGGTCGCTGTTACTGTGAGGTCGAGTGGAGAGGAGAGGTTCATATATCAGTGACTTACAGAGGAATCAGGAGGAGAGGACGCAGAGAGGACGGTGTGTTTGGAAGGAATGATCAGTCCTGGAGTCTGGAGTGCTCTCCTAAAGGTTACTCTGTCTATCACAATAACAGAGAAACAGTCATCTCCTCCTCCTCCCTCCTCTACCGTGTATCCTCCTATTTGCTTTCTCCCTACCTCACCTATGGTAGAGTAGCAGTGTATGTGGATCATCCTGCTGGCTCTCTCTCCTTCTACAGAGTCTCCTCTGACAAACTGATCCACCTCCACACCTTCAGAACCACATTCACTGAACCTCTCTATGCTGGGTTCGGGTTTGAGTTTCGGTTCTGGTCTGAGTCAGGTTCCTCAGTGTCTCTGTGTGCTCTGCAGGAGTGATACCCCCCCCCCTGCTGAGCACATAGATCAGTGTGTTCAGGATCACTCTCAGCTGAGAGCGTTTCCTTCGTACGCCCCTCAGCAGAGACGTTATCTGTGCTCTTTGAAACCAGATCACATAGAAAGCAAAGCTTCAGATTCAGACTCTGGTTTGTAGACAGCGTCTGGCTCTGTCTCCAAATGTCTTGCTGTTTCTCCAGATGTATGGATGTTCACGCTTTGCTTCGTTCAGCTTGGTTCTCCTTTTGTAAGAGCACTGAGAGAAATACAGACATCCTTTATGTTCACATAGTTTGTTAATGAAGCTGATTCTGAATGATCATTATGATCATTAGTACTGATCGCTGCCATACTGTCATAATCCCTCTGAGCACTAGAGGGCAGCAGTCACTGTCACTTCAATATAACCCTTCTTAATATTCACCAATAGAAATCAGTGTATTTCATATGTAAACCGTGCGTCTTCAAAAGCATCAAATGTTACATATTCAGCAAAGCTTGCAGCAGAGATCAGCCACTCAGCCTCCCTGTTCGGTGGCTGTATCGCAGGGACGCTCCAAGTTCCTAAAAACTGTCCAGCTTAGAGTTAACACATACGTATACTTCTGTTTCATGACGGATGTATTTGTATATACACACTTTACTTATATTACATATACTAACCCTTTTATTTGAATCATTATTAAAGTATTTCTTTAGGCTTTCTAAAATAAAAGTATGGTTCTTGTTGCAGAGTTTGTGAATGAACCCCAGCTGTTGCCTGGCAACGTAATCCTGTTGATAATCAATAAGGCTTATTACTGTGCTGTTTGATATTTGTAACACCAAGCCGATGGAACAGACCCACAGCAACACAGAGAAGAAATGTGTTAACATGACCCAGTGTTCTAGTTAACGAAGAAAATAATATCAAACATAATATTAATATCCACTTTATTTTGAAATGAAAAGAAACCGGTAAAAAAAACAGTTTCCGGTGCGCTCCGACTCTCGGTCCTGACCATAGAGATCATACAATCAAACAAACAAATAAAACATGGATAATTGTGTCTTATTGTTGAGTTAATGACAGGGTGAGGTTTAGAAAAGAATAACAGATTAGATTCCAGTATTCTGAGCCCCGACTCTCAAAAAGTCCGACATTATTCAATAAAACCAATAGAAATACGTTGTTTTTAAATCGTTCTTATTCGTGACACGAGAAAAAAGTAAGATGGTGAACTGGAATCAAGAGATCAGATCACCTGACTACAACACGACATGCCGTGAGACTGGGTTGAACTGTGTGGAGTCTATTTTTATATAACATTACAAGAGGGATTCTTATTATTACATGATATGCTTATTGTGCTCATGAGATATTGCTATGACTATAAAATAAATAGACTCAATCCCAGGTTCTGATGGGTGGACACGAAACGAAGGGAATAGTCAGAGAGAGTTTCAGCTTGCAATAGAAATGTAGCAAAGACCAGGTGCAGACACTGTGGAGACAAAGAGTTATTGAGAACAGGAGATCGCTCTGGCCTTGGACCGTGTGTGTTCAACGCCTACGCATAACTGGGAATCAGTGTAATGGAGGATTCCACTATCTATCGTAGAAACTTTAGCAAAACAAATGACGTAGGATAGCGAATAGAGTAGGGAGGGACCTTCACCGGCCGGCCGAATGCTGATTGGAGTTCGTGTTGCCAAGAGACTTTGTCTAAGTCTGTGCACCAACCAGGGAGGCCAAAGTCTAAACCACGGTCCTCCCCATCTAGTCTCAACCAATCATAATATGACACTTATTCTCTGTAATAAGTATATGAAATGTGTTTTGCCAGTTTCCGGGGCTCTGGAAGGAAGTGGGAGACAGTTAACTGCTCGCGGCCTGTGGATCACTGATCTCCAGAACCCTCAGCTGAGCGTGTATTCCTTATCACAACTGAAATAAATCAGTTTCATTATAACCTTATTGCCTGGTCCGACTCCTTGCTTCGCAGAGGACTTTTGAACATGACAACTGGGACAGTTACCATCATGTCTCCTTTCATCTGAGTCAGGATGTACCGGAGGATTCTCTCTGCAGACCAGATTGGTGTGTTGTAATCTTTTAAATCTACAGTAAACAAATGGAGTTCTGGAGTCTCATGTTCTGACCGGTTTAATTGAATGTGTCAGGTATGAATGTGAACCCATGGATCGCAGTGGAAGATGTATTCATGAGATAATGTTGGCGAGCCAGGAGAGGATTGTTCTCTGAACAGAACGCTGAGACGAAGACACCATGTGGAACTATCAGCTTCATCTCAAAGTTAATGCTGCACACATCTTTACGGGACATTTTTGGCAGTTGTGAATAAAAGGAAGAAATACATTTTTTCCATTTTGACGCTCTTAGATAAACTTCTCTGCGTCGCTGAGAGGGAGGTCGAGAGAAGAAGACGTCGTCTGGGAAGAAACAAAGTCTTCTGCAGAAATCCAGAGAGAAGCTTCTGGTCCAACATTCACTACTTTAGCTCTTTATGTCTCAATCTTCACAACACACACACACCCACACACACACACACACCACACACACCACACACACACACACACACACACACACACACACACACACACATACACAGTGATGAAACAGGAACATGTTTTATTCTCATCCTTCATGAAGCTTTGCAGAACGATCAGGAGAGGAACGTCTTCTAGAATAATGCTTCTTCTTTCAGAGACAAACTTTATTCCACATTTGAAACTGTTGGTCACATGACCTCCCTCTGCTGGTGTCTGAACAGGAAGCACATGGTTCTGGTTTATAAAATAAGTTAACATATAAAGAGGCTGTGATGTCTCAGGTAATACTCTGCACAGTGTGGTTAAATAAACATGAATATATGAGCTGTGTGTCCCGTTACTCCGTGTTCATCCACACATCAGCAGCTCCACGTTACACATGTTCTCACACGGCTTCATCGTACAGGAGAGGAAGACCTTCAGGGTTTCACCTGATCACATGCACCTGTTTACAGATACACAACACTCCACTCTTCATCCACTTTGAAGCCACATTTCTACCGTACACTTTGTACATGTTGGCTCTGTGTTTTAACTGCTGAAGGATTTGTGACGGGACGTCTGGATCTGAAGCTATCAGAGAAGCTAACGTTAGCCTTTAGCTTGCAGCCCCTTTATCTTATGTCCAACAGTTATCAGCTAACGTTAGCGGCAGCCGAACAACAGGTTTTCTAACTCCTAACAGGAGGTGCATTGTGGGTAATGTAGGCACCAGATTTCAACAGGAGAGTAGAAGTGGGTTGGGTGCTAGCAGTGTAAATGTGCAGAGACGCTCCTTACAGTACATTATATATACATGTATATTTATATTTATACTCAGAGGAAAATCCAATATGTGCCGTTAAAGACGACACTGAGCTGTTTGCTCGAAAAGAAGGCAGAGATAATACAACGTGATAATGGCCACTTAGTGATGTCACAATGTTTCTTGGCTTGTGTAACCATTAGCCAATCACCAACCAAGGTAACCCCCCCCCTTATCACCTGAATCTCCTCCTAGACACCACTGTGTTTTTTTAAACCAATCATCTCTCAGAGGGGCGTGGCCAGCAGCAGCTCATTAGCATGTAAAGCTACATACTCAGAATCAGCACTTTTGAAACAGAGGGATTATGGGATGCTGCAATGATCTGTTTGGTGTTTCAGCCAATCAGAGACAGGCTCTGGATATATCTGAGACCTGTGATATATTGATGAGAAAGAGTATAAAGGTGTCCTTTAGGGGTCCTTTAAGGGTCCTTTAAGTGTCCTTTAAGTGTCCTTTAGGTGTCCTTAAGAGTCCTTTAAGGGTCTTTGAGGGTCTTTGAGTGGGCTCCTATGGCTTGAGGCTTCTTCACTCCTCTATTGAACAGCTCCTTCTGTTCTCTAGCGTTCAACAGAAGGCCTCTCTGTCAGGAAATGATCATCCAGATGTTTGTAATTCCCCCTCTGTCTACCATTCCCTGTAATCCTGCTCTGATTGGCTGCACCCCCCCCCCCCCCCCCCCCCCCCCCCCCCCCCCACTTCTTCCTATAGGAGTCTGGTCTCTTGTTTTATCCAGGGTCAGATGTCTGTAGCTTTGGTCCTCTGTCCTTCCAGCTGGAAACAGGTTCTGATCAAGCTCTTCATTAAATAACATCTTTGGTTTAAACCTGGATATCTGTCCCTCTCTCTCCTGTAGTCCAACTTCACTTTCACGTCCGGTGTGAACCAACCGTAACACTCTCTGAGCTGTGATGGAAGCTCGTCCTCTCACACATCATACGGCTCTCTCCTCCTCCTCCTCCCCTCCTCCTCCTCCTCCTCCTCCTCCTCCTCCTCCTCCTCCTCCTCCCCCTGGTCTTCTTGATGAAGGCGGAGGAAAGCTCCTTCAGCAGCAGCTCCTGAGACAGGGTGCAGCCTCCGCTCTGCAGGGGGTCCTCAGATTGGGGGTCCTCAGATTGGGGGTCCTCAGAGGGGGGGTCCTCAGAGGGGGGGTCCTCGGGAAGCAGTCTGACCGGGGGGGGGTCGGGCACCTCCTGTGTCTCGGAGGCCCCCCCCGACAGGAAGCTGGTCTGCAGAGACTGGAGCACCTGCAGGCCGAAGTCCCCCACCTCCTCGTACAGAGGCTCAGGGAGCGGCGGGGACTCCAGACGCTCCTCGAACGCATCCTGCTGCACCTTCATGGGCTGCAGGGAAACACAGGGACACACAGAGAAGGCATTCATACTGGGGATGGCATTATAGTCTATGGGGACAACAGTTAAACAAGGACTTGATTTGGATAGTTCTGGAGTGGTGTTGGAGGTTACTGAGGATCCTGAATCCATTTCTGACATCTCCAGGATCATAAATGTCAGTTCGAACCAGAAAGAGGACAGATGTGTCCTCTCTGTGGACTGAGCAGTGCTGAGACCATTGGATACAGAGAGCACCAGATGGACACCATTACCTGTGGACACCTGATTTACAAATAGAGAGGCAGTCTGTCCAGATGATCCAGAGTCCCCTAAGTCTTCCACATCCAGCCCAAATGTATCAAAATCAGCCGAGAGATTTTATCATAAATATGAATACATATACAGTATATACTGTATATATACAGTATATATACAGTATATATACAGTATATATACAGTATATATACAGTATATATACTGTATATATACAGTATATATACAGCATACATATACACCTATAATGCAGCATTTATTTTCACTAAATGTAAAATACTCACAAAGTACATGGAGAGCGTCCGTCTGTCGTGTAGCTTCCTCTGCAGAAAGAAGAAGATATCAAAAGTGAATTATTCTAAATAACTCTTCTTATTATTTCACTGTGAAGAGATACACCGTTGTTTTTTAACTCTCTCTGTGAATTCTCACTGTGAAGTTTGGGAATATTAAAAATGGTGCAGGCTCTTACCAGCGTCTGATTGGCCGACAGCATGCTGCTGTTGCTCTCGTGTCCTCGGATCGGGACGAGCGGCATCGTGCCGAACTTCTGCCGCGAGATATCTGAGGAGGAGTGACGCCTCAGCACCGGGGGCGCCGAGTCATCGCTCTGCAGAGTCACCAACACATGCTGAGTCAGCAGGAAGCTAGCATTAACAACAACTCAGTGACTCCTGCAGCTCTACATACAAACTGCACTTTAGATATATACTATATAATACTGTGGCGGAGCATTAAGGGACATCATTCACAGTTGTATTGTTGTGGGTGGGGAACAACACGATATAGTGTTGCCCCACGGACCAGTTAGTGGACGGCACCTTGGTGTTGTGTACGTTCTTGTGTGTGTGGTTAAATGGAAAATAAAGTGTGGAGTTCCAAATTAAATGCCGGAGTTTTGGGAGCATGCCGCTACAGCGTAGTTCGCACATGTGGAGGCACATTTTTCTCTGCCGGCAGGTCCACAACGAGCACCTGAAGTATTTCCACGTGGTGGCGGCGCTGGGGAGCTCCACGTCGTCCAAGTAGGTCGGGTTTATTGCGGATATGAGGCGATCAAAGCCCTTCTCCTTGAGACATTTGGCTTATCCGCTAAGGCGAGGGCTTGCCAGATTGTTGAGATTCAGGGCCTGGGGGACAGCAAGCCGTCCCAGCTTATGGAAAAGATGCTGACTCTGCTGGGGGGGGAATATCC
Source organism: Dissostichus mawsoni (assembly GCA_011823955.1). NCBI lineage: Eukaryota > Metazoa > Chordata > Actinopteri > Perciformes > Nototheniidae > Dissostichus > Dissostichus mawsoni. The sequence goes on from JAAKFY010000022.1 coordinate 40,556,551, forward strand.
CCGGATCTTGTTTGTGGAGACGTTCCTGCGCCACTTGCCGCCCCGGGTTCAGACGGCGCTTGCGAACACGACCATTATGGAGCCCCGCGCCCTGGCTGATGAGGCGGACTGTTTTTGAGGCCTTGAAGGGTAAGGCCCCCATCCAGGATATCAGCTAGACCGCAGATGCTGAGGTTCAAGGAGGTCAAGACCGCGCTGGCTCAGACGGCCCTGTTGGCGCATCCGTCACCCACTGCCCCCATCTCCAGTACCACCGACGCATCGGACTACGCCGTCGGTGCAGTGCATAAGCAGTGGGTTGAGGGCGCCTGGCAACCACTCGCCTTTTTCAGCGGCCAGCTGACGCCCAGGGAGCTCCTTGGACTCTGGCTGGCCACGTAGCAGTTCCGTTTTTTGCTGGAAGGCCAGGAATTGACGGCGTTCGTGGACCACAAGCCGCTCACGTTTGCCATGTCCAAGGTGGCGGAGCTTTGGTCTGCTCACCAGCAACGCCAGCTTTCCTACATCTCGGAGTTCACCACGGACATCCAGCACGTGGCTGGCAAGTCCAACCTGGTCGCAGACTGCCTCTCCAGGGTCGTCATCGGGGCCGTCCAGTTGGGAATCGACTATACCCGCATGGCAGCGGACCAGTTTACGGACCTCAGCGCCCAGGCCCTGAAGGGGGCTGACGTGGGACTGCGTCTGGAGGATGTGGATTTCGGCGACGCGGGCGTTACTCTCCTGTGTGACGCTGTCCAGTCGCTTCCGCCAGCTGGATGCGCTCCGTGTTCGAGGCGGTGAACAATCTGTCGCACCCCAGCGGGAAGCCTTCGGTGTGGATGGTGGCCGCGAAGTTCTTCTGGCGGGGGCTCAAGAAGGACGTGAGGGCATCGGCTGGCACGTGCGTGGCTTGCCAGCGTGCTAAGGTGCACCGCCCACGAAGGGCCCCCTGGAGCAATTCCTTGTGCCTGACAGGAGGTTTGACCATGTCAACATCGATCTGGTTGGCCCATTACCTTCCTCTCATGCTTTCACCAACCTCCTAACTATGGTGGGCAGGACGACCCGCTGGCCGGAGGCGATCCCACTCGCTTCGACAGCGGCAGCTGACATAGCCAGGGCCTTCATTGCAACATGGGTGTGTCATTTCGTGGTTCGCAGTTCACGTCCGAGCTATGAAACGCCGTGGCCAGGGAAATGGGGGTTAAGCTCCACCGGACAACTGCTTATCAGCCTCAGGCCAACTGCCTCTGCGGGCGTTTACATCGCTCCATGAAGGCGGCCCTCAGGGCAAGCCTAACAGACGGTAATTGGATCGACAAGCTACCTTGGGTTATGCTGGGCATTAGGACCGCACCTAAGGAGAATCTGCAGTGCTCCACGGCTGTGATGGTTTACGGTCAGCCGCTGCAGGTTCCAGGGGATTTTCTCCACAACACATCGGCCCGGAGTCTTGGAACACGGGGGCAAGCACTTGGTGGTGGACCTGGGTGGCAGGGCTCCAGGCTCCTGCTCTCCGGAGTCGTGGTGGTCGGCCTGTCGTTTCTCCCCCCGCACGGATTTTGTGTATGGGTGAATTATGGGGGGGCTTGTGTGGGGGAACATTAAGGGACATAATTCACCGTTGTTTTGCTGTGGGTGGGGAACACGATATAGTGTTGCTCCACGGACCGGTTAGTAGGTGGCACCTTGGTGTTCCTGTTTCCTGTTGTTGTCATTCCAGCTTCGAAGTAGCATGCAGCGAGTACGTTCTTGTGTGTGGTTGAATGGAATATAAATGGTGGAGTTCCATATTAAACACACCGCCTCCGACTCCCATTCATCGGCTCTACAATACTATATATACTATATACTGACCTGAGCTTTGAGGAAGCTGCTGATCCAGTCCCAGAGTTCTGCCTCGCAGGTACAACACAGGAACCTGAGAGAGAAAATGTCAGTAGGTAGGTAGTAGGTAGGTAGGTAGGTAGGTAGGTAGGTAGGTAGGTAGGTAGGTAGGTAGGTAGGTAGGTAGGTAGGTAGGTAGGTAGGTAGGTAGGTAGGTAGGTAGGTAGGTAGGTAGGTAGGTAGGTAGGTAGGTAGTAGGTAGGTAGGTAGGTAGGTAGGTAGGTAGGTAGGTAGGTAGGTAGGTAGGTAGGTAGGTAGGTAGGTAGGTAGGTAGGTAGGTAGGTAGGTAGGTAGGTAGGTAGGTAGGTAGGTAGGTAGTAGTAGGTAGGTAGGTAGGTAGGTAGGTAGGTAGGTAGGTAGGGTAGGTAGGTAGTAGGTAGGTAGGTAGGTAGGTAGGTAGGTAGGTAGGTAGGTAGGTAGGTAGGTAGGTAGGTAGGTAGGTAGGTAGGTAGGTAGGTAGGTAGGTAGGTAGGTAGGTAGGTAGGTAGGTAGGTAGGTAGGTAGGTAGGTAGGTAGGTAGGTAGGTAGGTAGGTAGGTAGGTAGGTAGGTAGGTAGGTCCTGATATGAGATTTTATTGTCATATGTCATCCTGCAGTTTTCGAGTGTTTGAACAGGAAGTGGGAAAAGGGCCGGGCTACATCAGGTGAATTGGCGAGAATCTGAGGATACAATACTTATAGATAAATATATTCAGATTCTGTAACGATGGAAATATATTGTCATTTCTTAACTCTACTATTAGGAGAAGTGTCTGGTATGAAGAACAGACCATCATCTGCAGACAGTGCTTCCCTTCTCCTGAGATCAGGGGGACCCTATCTCTTTCATAGATATAGTGTTTGTGATGGAATTTATACAATACAGAATATTGCAATACTCTTGTGTATTAATACTTCCTTAGACCCGGTGTGTACACTGTGCGAGGCTGAATTTAAATTAAACCGAGATAGCTTAAAACCTGTCATGTGATCAGATGTTTCACACTAGGCATCAATCATTTGAATACAATAGTATAGCCAAAGCAGTACTCTATTAGTATTTCTACACTGTAGTATTAGTACTTTTATTTAAGCTGTTTATCTATCCTCAGAATCTAAACTAAGCACGTTTTATGCTTCAAACATGTGCAACTAATTATTTTATTTAAATCAGGGCTTTTAATATATAAGTATTATTCACTACTCTCAGTACCTTTAGTTCTTGATGTTGTACCTGCCTTTCCATTTGAAGCTCTTAATGTCTTTCTTTAATTCTCCATCACAACGAGAAGATTCCTACTTACAGCTGGTGTTTGTCCGACATCACGGTGAACCCCCACCTGCAGAAGATATATCAGAACAAGATGAAGCCATGCTAATATGATTGGTGTTGTACTGTAAGTATAACTCCTGAGCGCTTTAAAGTCCATACGTCATTATTTGAGGCCCTGTTCTTCTTCTGTGGTGCTCCCTCTCCTGTGGTGTAAGTGCATGGAAACTGTCTGCAAAGACTCAAATCCCTGTGTTCCCTCCATTGGATTCCTTTGTGACATCACTATGGAACACTCACGCTCCTATTGGCTAGCGCTCCAACACATTGCACGTGATAGGCTAAGGGGCGGGACATCTCTAAGCTAATGACCAATCACAACAGAGCCGGCCACAGTAGAGACATTAACCTGAACATCAGAAAAACAGGGTTCCTCCAACAAAAAGCATAAAAAATGACCCCAATAACGTTAACAAATCAATGTTTGCGCCCTGCTCTAACATTGATTGGGTGTTGAAACAATAACATCTGAAGAAATGGATTAGAGGTTTGAAACTCTGCTCTGTCTTTGTTGAACTAAGATAGTTTTAATTGGAGATGAATACCTATTCCCTGTGTGTGTGTGTGTGCGTGCGTGCGTGCGTGCGTGCGTGCGTGCGTGCGTGCGTGCGTGCGTGCGTGCGTGCGTGCGTGCGTGCGTGCGTGCGTGCGTGCGTGCGTGCGTGCGTGCGTGCGTGCGTGCGTGCGTGCGTGCGTGCGTGCGTGCGTGCGTGCGTGCTTGCGTGCGTGCGTGCTTTCTACCTGCTCGGAGCCTTCAGTTTCCTGCGGATGCCGATGTAGATCTTCATGTTCTTCAGAGACCATTCCTTCTCTGGTTTGATGCTCTGAACAAAACACACTGTCAGGAGACAGCGCACACACACACACACACACACACACACACCACACACACACACACACACACACACACACGCTCACAACACACACGTACCTTCTTGTCTTTGAGCAGCAGCAGTTTGTTCTCCCTGATCTGGAACGTTCTCTCCTGGAACTTGTTCCCCTGCAGGAGCTTCGGAGGTTCCTCACGACACCTCAGCAGACCCACCTTCATGATGTCACTGTGATAGGCTGAGAGACAGGAAGTAACGCTGAGGTGTGTGTGTGTGTGTGTGTGTGTGTGTGTGTGTGGTGTGTGTGTGTGTGGTGTGTGTGTGTGTGTGTGTGTGTGTGTGTGTGTGTGTGTGTGTGTGTGTGTGTGTGTGTGTGTGTGTGTGTGTGTGTGTGTACCTACAGGTGAGGAGGTCTGTTTTAGGAACTTTCTTCACCACCAGGTGTGCTGAGCTCGGGTCGGCCATCTTGCACCACTGCAGAGCTTCTTCCAGAACTTTCTGTCTGGGGAGTAGAGGCCGTTCTGCAACACAACACCTGTCAGGTAAATGTCCCACGCACCCTGAACTCACCATACACCCTGACACAACTACAACACCTGTCAGGTAAATGTCCCACGCACCCTGAACTCACCATACACCCTGACACAACTACAACACCTGTCAGGTAAATGTCCCACGCACCCTGAACTCACCATACACCCTGACACAACTACAACACCTGTCAGGTAAATGTCCCACGCACCCTGAACTCACCATACACCCTGACACAACTACAACACCTGTCAGGTAAATGTCCCACGCACCCTGAACTCACCATACACCCTGACACAACTACAACACCTGTCAGGTAAATGTCCCACGCACCCTGAACTCACCATACACCCTTACACAACACCTGTCAGGTAAATGTCCCACGCACCCTGAACTCACCGTAAGCTTTGACACAAAACACTGAATTAAATAATAATAATCCTTAATTGATCGACTCCTAGTGCCTAATTAATTAATTCAAAACAATGATTAATGACCGGCTCGTACATTATTATTATTATTGTTATTGTTATTATATGAGCACATTCTCGTTATGACATGATGACAGCAGAGCTCCTCACCCAGCTGTCCGTCCTCCAACACCTCGAAGGTCATCCAGACGTCTCTCTCTGCAGGGGGACGTTCCTCATGAACAGCACCTGATTGGTCAGCTCCTCAGCGCTCATGCTGGGTGAAACCTGAAGATCAGCAGGTCAGCAGGTCAGCAGGTCATCACCAAGTCTTAACAATGTGTTAGAAAAATCTCCCTGGTCCCCGGCTTGAGCTTCAATCTCAGGATCCATGTATCTGTGATCCTCTCCAGAATGGAAGGAGTCATCACATACAGAGCATCAACTAGTTCCTGAACAGTGTCCTTCACATGCTGATATCCAAGAGAGGGAGTTACACAGTCACAAGATGGAGGAAGAGAAAGCAGTATTCAATGTTTACTTCAGATTAGCTCCACGTCAGAAATGATCATGCTTGTCATCTGTCTCTCTCCATAGAGGCTGAATCCTCATGTTAATCACATAGCTATCATATGCCTCAAACAGTCCTGATGCTCTTCTAGGTAATCAGACATCCTGTCATGTTCACAGCTACAGTTGGGATACCTTTGTTATCATGTTACTCTCATGTTGGAAGAGAACATTCAGTGTTTTCCCAACATAATGATCATCATTCATCAGCAGCCAGCAGGCGTACCTTGAGGGTGATGCAGCAGTCGGGGTTCTTCCTCTCCAGGTAAACCTCGATGATCAGATCTCCAGCCTGAGACAGCTGCTCGCAAAAACAATCCCCGTCAAACTTCATTAATAACAACCTTTATTAATAATAAACTGCATTAACTAAATTATCTTTCCTCTCGCAGTTCTTCAACATTTGTAATAATTTTTTTTCGGAGATCTGACTATGAGGTAAATATAAACTGACTTATTTTGTATTTGGACTTTTTTGAGAATTTGGACTTTTCTCAGAGATTTGACTTTTTATTATTTTTCTCAACATTTAGAATTTTGACTTTTTTTTCAGAATCTGATCTTTCTTTTTTCCTCAGACCTAAAAAATAATTCCCTTTTGGTCAGATCTCAAAACATTTCTCACGCCCTAATCCTCTTCCGCAATCCAAACAACATATATTAACACATTTTTACCACCTTATTACAATTAGCTCAATTCAAACTGATTATCAGATAATGACTCATTTATTAGGGACTAGTTTCAAAATATTTACATCATAATTACCAACTTGTAACTGCTAAGGTAACACCATAATTACAAAATTGATTAGTGATTGAAAACCATCCTTTAACTCATATAACAAATATCATCAGTGTATTACTAATGTATAAATTAGTTTTAACCGACTTACTAGGAAATGATTACGACTCTTGTTTAAATGAAGTTATAACAGCTAACTCACTCATAAGTTAACTCATTATTAAACACACGTTTTGACCAGCATTATTATATGTGATTTTATATATTAATATCAGGTACCTGCGTGTCCTTCCAGGTGGTGATGAGGCTGACCTCCAGCTCGATCTGCGTCTGATGCTCCTCGTCGATCTGAAACAGGAGCAGTGTTCAGTCCATCCTTACTACCCAGTTTAGATGGAACCACACCACCTTCACATTACAAAGTGTTGGAAAAACGACACAGGTTCAGGTTTCAGGACAAGAGGAGGGTCGTACTCACATCGAAGACGTGCAGGTAGTTGTCGATCAGATCCTCCACGATCTTCACCTCGTGCTCCCCCTTCCCGTGGGTCTGGAACAGGCTGGGGGCGAACAGCAGCGACAGGTTCTTGGTGCACATCTGGTTCAGATCGGCACACTTCTGGACCCTGGAACCGGATCGGAGAAGAACCGTGAATCCGTTGCAGTGTTTTCAGAAGCTCAGCTGACAGCGTTATTAGAAGGAGACGGTACGGTACGGCACGATGATACGGTATGATTAGATAATATGGTATGGTCCGATATGATAGATTACCCTTACGATACAATGAGGTATGGTACAATACGATGATACGCTACGGTACTTTATGATATATTACGATACGTTGCGGTACGGTACGGTATGGTACGGTATGGTATGGTTCAATGATACGAGACGGTACAATATGATACGATTATACGGTAAGGTACGGTACGATATGATATCATTATACGGTGATACGGTACAGTACGATTAAACGGTACACGAAGATAATACATGATAAATGATACTAAAAACGTTAAGATAATGAGGAACGATACGATAATACTTTATGGTCAGATCAGGTCTGAAATGTTTCTCCATGTGCAACATCAACGAGGACCGATATTAAGACAGGAACAGGAAACGGACATTTAAAATATCATCACAATCACTGAAGAAGAAAGGATGAAGACCCTCTAACATCAGACCTGGGATTTAACTCTGGATTTCATTTAGGACTGACTTCAGTCTAACTTTATTGAATCGTGGGACCCTGTATCTCCCATTCATCATGAATGTCCTCAGGGAGTCCTCAGGGAGCTCACCTGTACAGGTGACTGATGAGCGCAGCCAGGGTGGTCCTGTTGACCCGGGGCAGGGTCCGGATGATCTCCTTGTAGCGGTCCAGCCTCGCTCTCTTCTGGGGGATTCCTGAGGGCACATACACAAATCAGAACTCACCTATTCACATCCTGTCCTGAATATCACTCACAGGATCTATCATTCAGTGAGACAGGATCTTTAACTTTAAGGTGGTCTACGTGTCAGAGTGGACCCAGGTCACTTTAGGGTGGTCTGCATGTCAGAGTGGACCCAGGTCACTTTAAGGTGGTCTGCATGTCAGGGTGGACCCGGGTCACTTTAAGGTGGTCTGCATGTCAGAGTGGACCCAGGTCACTTTAAGGTGGTCTGCATGTCAGGGTGGACCCAGGTAACTTTAGGGTGGTCTGCATGTCAGGTGGAACCCAGGTACTTTAAGGTGGTCTGCATGTCAGAGTGGACCCAGGTCACTTTAAGGTGGTCTGCATGTCAGAGTGGACCCAGGTCACTTTAAGGTGGTCTGCATGTCAGGTGGACCCAGGTAACTTTAGGTGGTCTGCATGTCAGGGTGGAACCAGGTAACTTTAAGGTGGTCTACGTGTCAGAGTGGACCCAGGTAACTTTAGGTGGTCTGCATGTCAGAGTGGACCAGGTCACTTTAGGGTGGTCTACGTGTCAGAGTGGACCCAGGTCACTTTAGGGTGGTCTACGTGTCAGAGTGGACCCAGGTAACTTTAGGGTGGTCTACGTGTCAGAGTGGACCCAGGTAACTTTAGGTGGTCTACGTGTCAGAGTGGACCCAGGTCACTTTAGGGTGGTCTACGTGTCAGAGTGGACCCAGGTAACTTTAGGGTGGTCTGCATGTCAGGGTGGACCCAGGTAACTTTAGGGTGGTCTGCATGTCAGGTGGAACCAGGTAACTTTATGGTGGTCTGCATGTCAGGGTGGACCCAGGTCACTTTATGGTGGTCTGCATGTCAGGGTGGAACCAGATAACTTTAGGTGGTCTGCATGTCGAGTGGACCCAGGTAACTTTAGGTGGTCTGCATGTCAGGGTGGAACCAGATAACTTTAGGTGGTCTGCATGTCAGGGTGGACCAGGTAACTTTAAGGTGGTCTGCATGTCAGGTGGACCCAGGTCACTTTAAGGTGGTCTGCATGTCAGGTGGACCAGGTAACTTTAATGGTCTGCATGTCAGAGTGGACCCAGGTAACTTTAAGGTGGTCTGCATGTCAGGGTGGAACCAGGTAACTTTAAGGTGGTCTGCATGTCAGGGTGGACCCAGGTAACTTTAAGG
>JAAKFY010000022.1:40566409-40587249 GCA_011823955.1 Dissostichus mawsoni
CTAACGTTGCCCCGACACGCGTTACTTTCGTTACTTTGATAAATCAGTCATAATCACACTGACAGACAAGAGGGGTTTCCGCCGCAGGTTTATATGCACGTAATCTGCGCGACTTGCGCGACTTGCGTCCACATCTCCACGTGCAGTGCTGCATAAACATGGCTGAGTCAGCGATAACTCTCGAGGGCTGAGGTCTGCCCATTATTTTGAGTTCGTCCGAAGAATAGACAGGAATGTGACGGTGAGGTGCAAACTGTGTCCAGCCAGAAGCTGTTATCCACTGCTGTAAACACCACGTCAAACCTCAACAAGCACCTGCAAAGAACACATGCTAAGGTGAAGCTAATAGCTAAGGACCCCGAACCCAGAGTGAGGATGTTGTTGTGCTAACACCAAGAAGAAATCGGTTATCCGACAAACTATTTGAGACTCCTCCTAATGCGGTATAACCACTGCTTCAGTGACAGTGTGGTAATAGGCCTGTGTTCACAGCCAATGCCACTTTGGCCTATTTTCGCTTTGATTGTTGTTAATGATGTTAAAGGCCATGTTGACTATATGTATATCTTTTAGCTTACTGTTCAATTAATGAAGCTCATGCTTTAGGTTGTGTTCTTTTTCATTAGCCTTTAGGCTATTTAATGCTGATAGGCCTTTTTTTTGTTGTTGAGGCAATCAATATTTGTGTATTTAATGTGTTATCAAGGCCAACCTCTATTTTGTTTTATACAGGCTATTTATTTGTAAAGTATTTGTTTATGTTGCCAGTGTCACGTCACATTGATATGGCCCACTTGTTCCGTTACTACAGTGTTTCTCTTGAAATGCTCTTCCCGTGTCACAGACTGTTAGCTCGTTTGTGGGAGAGCTGGCAGCCTATTATCAAAGAGCATATAAAGAAAGACTTGTGTTATGTCTTCCTTATTGCAATAGTAATTGGGGTGCAAGTGGAGTCTCGCAGAGGCAAACCTGTGGCGCGCTCACACTGTAGGGGCGCCGCAGTCTGCGTGATCTGCCCGTAGGGAGGGGCGGGCCGGCGAGTAAAGGAAGGAGTAAAGAAGGAGTAAAGGAAGGAGTAAAGGAACGTAAAGGAAAGAGTAAAAGAAGAGTAAAGGAACGAGTAAAGGAAGGAGTAAAGGAACTAGTAAAGGAACGTAAAGGAAAGAGTAAAGAAGGAGTAAAGGAAGAGTAAAGGAACGAGTAAAGGAAGGAGTAAAGGAACGACTAAGGGAGGAGTAAAGGAACGAGTAAAGGAAGGAGTAAAGGAAGGAGTAAAGGAAGGAGTAAAGGAAGGAGTAAAGGAAGGAGTAAAGGAAGGAGTAAAGGAACGAGTAAAGGAAGGAGTAAAGGAACGAGTAAGGAAGTAGTAAAGGAAGGAGTAAAGGAAGGAGTAAAGGAAGAGTAAAGGAAGGAGTAAAGGAAGGAGTAAAGGAAGGAGTAAAGGAAGGAGTAAAGGAAGGAGTAAAGGAAGGAGTAAAGGAACGAGTAAAGGAAGGAGTAAAGGAAGGAGTAAAGGAATGAGTAAAGGAAGGAGTAAGGAACGAGTAAAGGAAGGAGTAAGGAAGGAGTAAAGGAACGAGTAAAGGAAGGAGTAAAGGAAGGAGTAAAGGAACGAGTAAAGGAACGTAAAGGAAGGAGTAAAGGAAGAGTAAAGAAGGAGTAAAGGAACGAGTAAAGGAAGGAGTAAAGGAACGAGTAAAGGAACGAGTAAAGGAACGAGTAAAGGAACGAGTAAAGGAAGGAGTAAAGGAACGAGTAAAGGAACGAGTAAAGGAAGGAGTAAAGGAAGGAGTAAAGGAACGAGTAAAGGAACGAGTAAAGGAACGTAAAGGAAGGAGTAAAGGAACGAGTAAAGGAAGAGTAAAGGAAGGAGTAAAGGAACGAGTAAAGGAACGAGAAAGGAACGAGTAAAGGACGGAGTAAAGGAAGGAGTAAAGGAAGGAGTAAAGGAACGAGTAAAGGAAGGAGTAAAGGAACGAGTAAAGGAACGAGTAAAGGAACGAGTAAAGGAAAGAGTAAAGGAACGAGTAAAGCGAGTAAAGGAACGAGTAAAGGAACGAGTAAAGGAACGAGTAAAGGAAGGAGTAAAGAACGAGTAAAGGAACGAGTAAAGGAACGAGTAAAGGAAGGAGTAAAGGAACGAGTAAAGGAACGAGTAAAGGAACGAGTAAAGGAACGTAAAGGAAGGAGTAAAGGAAGGAGTAAAGGAACGAGTAAAGGAAGGAGTAAAGGAACGAGTAAAGGAACGAGTAAAGGAACGTAAAGGAAGGAGTAAAGGAATGAGTAAAGGAAGGAGCAAAGGAAGGAGTAAAGGAACGAGTAAGGAACGTAAAGGAACGAGTAAAGGAAGGAGTAAAGGAACGAGTAAAGGAACGTAAAGGAAGGAGTAAAGGAATGAGTAAGGAACGAGTAAAGGAACGTAAAGGAACGTAAAGGAAGGAGTAAAGGAACGAGTAAAGGAACGAGTAAAGAACGTAAAGGAAGGAGTAAAGGAAGGAGTAAAGGAATGAGTAAAGGAATGAGTAAAGGAATGAGTAAAGGAACGAGTAAAGGAACGAGTAAAGGAACGTAAAGGAAGGAGTAAAGGAATGAGTAAAGGAAATGAGTAAAGGAATGAGTAAAGGAACGAGTAAAGGAACGAGTAAAGGAACGTAAAGGAAGGAGTAAAGGAACGAGTAAAGGAACGAGTAAAGGAACGAGTAAAGGAACGTAAAGGAAGGAGTAAAGGAAAGTAAAGGAAGGAGTAAAGGAACGAGTAAAGGAACGAGTAAAGGAACGAGTAAGGAACGAGTAAAGGAAGGAGTAAGGAAGGAGTAAAGGAACGAGTAAGGAACGAGTAAAGGAACGAGTAAAGGAAGGAGTAAAGGAACGAGTAAAGGAACGAGTAAAGGAACGAGTAAAGGAACGAGTAAAGGAAGGAGTAAAGGAAGGAGTAAAGGAATGAGTAAAGGAAGGAGTAAAGGAATGAGTAAAGGAAGGAGTAAAGGAACGAGTAAAGGAACGAGTAAAGGAACGTAAAGGAAGGAGTAAAGGAAGGAGTAAAGGAAGGAGTAAAGGAAGGAGTAAAGGAATGAGTAAAGGAAGGAGTAAAGGAACGAGTAAAGGAACGAGTAAAGGAACGAGTAAAGGAACGAGTAAAGGAACGTAAAGGAAGGAGTAAAGGAATGAGTAAAGGAAGGAGTAAAGGAACGAGTAAAGGAAGGAGTAAAGGAACGAGTAAAGGAACGAGTAAAGGAACGAGTAAAGGAACGAGTAAAGGAACGTAAAGGAACGAGTAAAGGAAGGAGTAAAGGAATGAGTAAAGGAAGGAGTAAAGGAACGAGTAAAGGAACGAGTAAAGGAACGAGTAAAGGAACGAGTAAAGGAACGTAAAGGAAGGAGTAAAGGAAGGAGTAAAGGAAGGAGTAAAGGAACGAGTAAAGGAACGAGTAAAGGAACGAGTAAAGGAACGAGTAAAGGAGGAGTAAAGGAACGAGTAAAGGAACGAGTAAAGGAAGGAGTAAAGGAACGAGTAAAGGAATGAGTAAGGAAGGAGTAAAGGAAGGAGTAAAGGAACGAGTAAAGGAACGTAAAGGAAGGAGTAAAGGAAGGAGTAAAGGAACGAGTAAAGGAACGAGTAAAGGAACGAGTAAGGAAGGAGTAAAGGAACGAGTAAGGAACGAGTAAAGGAAGGAATAAAGGAACGAGTAAAGGAAGGAAAAAGGAACGAGTAAAGGAAACGAGTAAAGGAACGAGTAAAGGAAGAGGTAAAGGAAGGAGTAAAGGAACGAGTAAAGGAAGGAGTAAAGGAACGAGTAAAGGAACGAGTAAAGGAAGGATAAAGGAACGAGTAAAGGAAGAATAAAGGAACGAGTAAAGGAAGGAGTAAAGAACGAGTAAAGGAAGGAGTAAAGGAACGAGTAAAGGAACGAGTAAAGGAAGGAAAAAGGAAGGAGTAAAGGAAGGAGTAAAGGAACGAGTAAAGGAAGGAGTAAAGGAACGAGTTACTTTATGTAGAGAGTAACGAAGTAGTGTAATATATTACTTTTTTTAGTAACGACACCATCTCTGCTCACAGTACACACACACTCACAGTACACACACACACTCACAGTACACACACACACTCACAGTACACACACACACACACAGTACACACACACACACACACAGTACACACACACAGAGTACAACACACACACAGAGTTAAAACACACACACAGTACACACACACAGTACACACACACAGTACATACACACAGTACACACACACAGAGTACAACACACACACACAGAGTACAACACACACACACAGAGTACAACAACACACACAGAGTACAACATACACACAGTACACACACACAGTACACACACAGTACACACACACACAGTACACCACACAGTACACACACAGTATAATACACACACAGTACACACACACAGTACACACACAGAGTACAACACAACAGTACACACACAGTACACACACAGTACACACACAGTATAATACACACACAGTACACAAACACAGTACACACACAGTACACACACACACAGTACACACACAGAGTACAACACACACAGTACACACACACAGTACAACCACACACACAGCACAACACACACATTACACACACACACACACACACACACACACACAAAGTATAATACACACACAGTACACACACAGTACACCACACAGTACACACACACAATACACACACACAGTAGACACACACAGAGTACAACACACACACAGTACAACACACACAGTACAAACACACACCACACACACACACAGTACACACACAGTATAATACACACACAGTACACACACAGTACACACACAGTACACACACGAGTACAACACAACACAGAGTACAACACACACACAGTACACACACACAGTACACACACACAGTACACACACACACACACACAGTACAAACACACAGTACACACACACAGTACAACACACACAGTACAAACACACAGTACAACACACACAGTACACACACACAGAGTACAACACACACAGTACACACACAGTACAAACACACATTACACACAACACACACACACAGTACACACACACACACACACACACAGTAACACACAGTATAATACACACACAGTACACACAACAGTACACACACAGTAAACACACACAGTACACACACACAGAGTACAACACACACACACACAGAGTACAACACACACACAGTACACACACAGTACAAACACACACACACACACACAGTACAACACACACAGTACAAACACACACACACACAGTACACACACAGTATAATACACACACAGTACACATACAGTACACACACAGTACACACACACACATACACACACACAGTACACTCAGGTGGTGTCTCTGAGCTGGATCTCCTCCTCAGGTGGTGTCTCTGAGTGGATACCCTCCTCAGGAGGTGTCTCTGAGCCGGATACCCTCCTCAGGTGGTGTCTCTGAGCTGGATACCCTCCTCAGGAGGTGTCTCTGAGCCGGATACCCTCCTCAGGTGGTGTCTCTGAGCTGGATACCTCCTCAGGTGGTGTCTCTGAGCTGGATACCCTCCTCAGGTGGTGTCTGAGCTGGATATCTTCCTCAGGTGGTGTCTCTGAGCTGGATACCCTCCTCAGGTGGGTCTGAGCTGGATATCCTCCTCAGTGGTGTGTCTCTGAGCTGGATCTCCTCCTCAGGTGGTGTCTCTGAGCTGGATACCCTCCCAGGTGGTGTCTCTGAGCTGGATACCCTCCTCAGGTGTGTCTCTGAGCTGGATCTCCTCCTCAGGTGGTGTCTCTGAGCTGGATACCCTCCTCAGGTGGTGTCTCTGAGCTGGATCTCCTCCTCAGGTGGTGTCTCTGAGCTGGATACCCCCTGAGGTGGTGTCTCTGAGCCGGATACCCTCCTCAGGTGGTGTCTCTGAGCTGGATACCCTCCTCATGGTGGTGTCTCTGAGCTGGATACCCTCCTGCAGGTGGTGTCTCTGAGCTGGATACCCTCCTCAGGTGGTGTCTCTGAGCTGGATACCCTCCTCAGGTGGTGTCTCTGAGCTGGATACCCTCCTCAGGTGGTGTCTCTGAGCTGGATACCCTCCTCAGGTGGTGTCTCTGAGCTGGATCTCCTCCTCAGGTGGTGTCTCTGAGCTGGATACCCTCCTCAGGTGGTGTCTCTGAGCTGGATACCTCCTCAGGTGGTGTCTCTGAGCTGGATCCCTCCTCAGGTGGTGTCTCTGAGCTGGATACCCTCCTCAGGTGGTGTCTCTGAGCTGGATCCCTCCTCAGGTGGTGTCTCTGAGCTGGATACCCTCCTCAGGTGGTGTCTCTGAGCTGGATACTCCTCCTCAGGTGGTGTCTCTGAGCTGGATACCCTCCTCAGGTGGTGTCTCTGAGCTGGATCTCCTCCTCAGGTGGTGTCTCTGAGCTGGATACCCTCCTCAGGTGGTGTCTCTGAGCTGGATCTCCTCCTCAGGTGGTCTCTGAGCTGGATACCTCCTCAGGTGGTGTCTCTGAGCTGGATACCCTCCTCAGGTGGTGTCTCTGAGCTGGATCCCTCTCAGGTGGTGTCTCTGAGCTGGATACCCTCCTCAGGTGGTGTCTCTGAGCTGGATCTCCTCCTCAGGTGGTGTCTCTGAGCTGGATATCCTCCTCAGGTGTGTCTCTGAGCTGGATCTCCTCCTCAGGTGTCTCTGAGCTGGATCTCCTCCTCAGGTGGTGTCTCTGAGCTGGATACCCTCCTCAGGTGTGTCTCTCTGAGCTGGATCTCCTCCTCAGTGGTGTCTCTGAGCTGGATACCCTCCTCAGGTGGTGTCTCTGAGCTGGATCTCCTCCTCAGGTGGTGTCTCTGAGCTGGATATCCTCCTCAGGTGTTGTCTCTGAGCTGGATATCCTCCTCAGGTGGTGTCTCTGAGCTGGATCTCCTCCTCAGGTGGTGTCTCTGAGCTGGATCTCCTCCTCAGGTGGTGTCTCTGAGCTGGATCTCCTCCTCAGGTGGTGTCTCTGAGCTGGATCTCCTCCTCAGTGGTGTCTCTGAGCTGGATCTCCTCCTCAGGTGGTGTCTCTGAGCTGGATCTCCTCCTCAGGTGGTGTCTCTGAGCTGGATCTCCTCCTCAGGTTGGTGTCTCCTCTTGTGAGGTTCACAAAGCCTCCGTAGTCTCAGTGGTTCAGAGTGGGAGCACTGATTGTCCTCTGAAGACGCCATCAATCAGCCCATCAGCGTCTCATTAACATCAGGAGATCACTGAAGGATGTCCTCCTGCAGACCCTCAGGACAACCACAGACTCACAGACGCTCAGGACAAACACAGATCCTCAGGACAACCACAGACCCTCAGGACAACCACAGACCGGATACAAACCAGAGCTGAGTATAGTGACTCTACGAGAGTCTAAATGAGACGACTAAACAACATCATGCCCAACATTAGCCACCTTTAGCTTAGCGGTGGTCATGTGACCGTGCTGCAGTTCCTTTATATTAAATTACATGTTACTTGTTAGACGTTTTTATCCAAAGCGACTAACATACTCAATACTGTGGACAACCCCCACAGGAGCAATTTGGGGTGAAGTGTCTCAGGGACACAACGACATGCTGACTGCAGTGGGGTTTGAACCTGTGACCCCCTGATCCAACACCTACGGACAACCCACTACGCCACACGCCTATCCCAACATCAACCTTTAGCTTAGCGGTGTTGACGTGAAGTCATGTGACCGTGCTGTAGTTCCTTCATAGCCCAACATTAGCCTCCTTTAGCTTAGCGGTGGTGACGTGAAGTCATGTGACCGTGCTGTAGTTCCTTCATAGCCCAACATTAGCCTCCTTTAGCTTAGCGGTGGTGACGTGAAGTCATGTGACCGTGCTGTAGTTCTTTTATTGCTCAACATTAGCCTCCTTTAGCTTAGCGGTGGTGACGTGAAGTCATGTGACCGTGCTGTAGTTCCTTCATAGCCCAACATTAGCCTCCTTTAGCTTAGCGGTGGTGACGTGAAGTCATGTGACCGTGCTGTAGTTCCTTCATAGCCCAACATTAGCCTCCTTTAGCTTAGCGGTGGTGACGTGAAGTCATGTGACCTTGCTGTAGTTCCTTTATAGCCCAACATTAGCCTCCTTTAGCTTAGCGGTGGTGACGTGAAGTCATGTGACCTTGCTGTAGTTCCTTTATAGCCCAACATTAGCCTCCTTTAGCTTAGGCGGTGGTAACGTGAAGTCATGTGACCGTGCTGTAGTTCCTTTTATAGCCAACATTAGCCTCCTTTAGCTTAGCGGTGGTGACGTGAAGTCATGTGACCGTGCTGTAGTTCCTTCATAGCCCAACATTAGCCTCCTTTAGCTTAGCGGTGGTGACGTGAAGTCATGTGACCGTGCTGTAGTTCCTTCATAGCCCAACATTAGCCTCCTTTAGCTTAGCGGTGGTGACGTGAAGTCATGTGACCTTGCTGTAGTTCCTTTAGCCCAACATTAGCCTCCTTTAGCTTAGCGGTGGTGACGTGAAGTCATGTGACCTTGCTGTAGTTCCTTTATAGCCCAACATTAGCCTCCTTTAGCTTAGCGGTGGTGTCGTGAAGTCATGTGACCGTGCTGTAGTTCCTTTATATCCCAACATTAGCCTCCTTTAGCTTAGCGGTGGTGACGTGAAGTCATGTGACCTTGCTGTAGTTCCTTTATAGCCCAACATTAGCCACCTTTAGCTTAGCGGTGGTGACGTGAAGTCATGTGACCGTGCTGTAGTTCCTTTATAGCCCAACATTAGCCACCTTTAGCTTAGCGGTGGTGACGTGAAGTCATGTGACCGTGCTGTAGTTCCTTTATAGCCCAACATTAGCCTCCTTTAGCTTAGCGGTGGTGACGTGAAGTCATGTGACCTTGCTGTAGTTCCTTTATAGCCCAACATTAGCCTCCTTTAGCTTAGCGGTGGTGACGTGAAGTCATGTGACCTTGCTGTAGTTCCTTTATAGCCCAACATTAGCCTCCTTTAGCTTAGCGGTGGTAACGTGAAGTCATGTGACCGTGCTGTAGTTCCTTTATAGCTCAACATTAGCCTCCTTTAGCTTAGCGGTGGTGACGTGAAGTCATGTGACCGTGCTGTAGTTCTTATAGCCCAACATTAGCCTCCTTTAGCTTAGCGGTGTGACGTGAAGTCATGTGACCGTGCTGTAGTTCCTTTATAGCCCAACATTAGCCTCCTTTAGCTTAGCGGTGGTGACGTGAAGTCATGTGACCGTGCTGTAGTTCCTTTATAGCTCAACATTAGCCTCCTTTAGCTTAGCGGTGGTGACGTGAAGTCATGTGACCTTGCTGTAGTTCCTTTATTGCCCAACATTAGCCTCCTTTAGCTTAGCGGTGGTGACGTGAAGTCATGTGACCTTGCTGTAGTTCCTTTATAGCCCAACATTAGCCTCCTTTAGCTTAGCGGTGGTAACGTGAAGTCATGTGACCGTGCTGTAGTTCCTTTATAGCTCAACATTAGCCTCCTTTAGCTTAGCGGTGGTAACGTGAAGTCATGTGACCGTGCTGTAGTTCCTTTATAGCCCAACATTAGCCCCCTTTAGCTTAGCGGTGGTGACGTGAAGTCATGTGACCTTGCTGTAGTTCCTTTATAGCCCAACATTAGCCTCCTTTAGCTTAGCGGTGGTAACGTGAAGTCATGTGACCGTGCTGTAGTTCCTTTATAGCCCAACATTAGCCTCCTTTAGCTTAGCGGTGGTGACGTGAAGTCATGTGACCTTGCTGTAGTTCCTTATAGCCCAACATTAGCCTCCTTTAGCTTAGCGTGGTAACGTGAAGTCATGTGACCGTGCTGTAGTTCCTTTATAGCTCAACATTAGCCTCCTTTAGCTTAGCGGTGGTGACGTGAAGTCATGTGACCGTGCTGTAGTTCCTTTATAGCCCAACATTAGCCCCTTTAGCTTAGCGGTGGTGACGTGAAGTCATGTGACCGTGCTGTAGTTCCTTTATAGCCAACATTAGCCTCCTTTAGCTTAGCGGTGGTGACGTGAAGTCATGTGACCTTGCTGTAGTTCCTTTATAGCCCAACATTAGCCTCCTTTAGCTTAGCGGTGGTAACGTGAAGTCATGTGACCGTGCTGTAGTTCCTTATAGCTCAACATTAGCCTCCTTTAGCTTAGCGGTGGTGACGTGAAGTCATGTGACCGTGCTGTAGTTCCTTTATAGCCCAACATTAGCCACCTTTAGCTTAGCGGTGGTGACGTGAAGTCATGTGACCTTGCTGTAGTTCCTTTATAGCCCAACATTAGCCACTTTAGCTTAGCGGTGGTGACGTGAAGTCATGTGACCTTGCTGTAGTTCCTTTATCGCCAACATTAGCTTCTTACTTCATAAAGTGGTGTTAATCCAAATCACATGGAGGAATCCCATTGGACCAGGAGATGCTGCCTTCAGAGACCAACAAGCTTCTTTAATCCAATTTCTGTACATCAGGGAGGAGGAGGAGGAGGAGGAGGAGGAGGAGGGAGGAGAGGAGGAGGAGGAAGAGGAGAGGAGGAGGAGGAGAGGAAGAGGAGGCCTTTACGATTTGAGAGTGTATTGTTAAAAGTGCTGCAGTGGACGAACAAAAAACTTTATAAATCAGATTTCAGTCCATCAGTGAGGAAGAGGATGAAGAAGAGGAGGAAGAGGAGGAGAGGAGGAGGAGGAGGAAGAAAAGGAGGAAGAAGAGGAGGAAGATGCTCTGATTATTCCTCCCATCTGGTTGTGTTTCTCCAGCCTGAGCCTCACAGCGGCCGACAGGAGCCTGCAGTGTGTGTGTGGTGTGTGTGTGTGTGTGCGTGTGTGTGTGTGTGTGTCTGTGTGTGTGTGTGTGTGTGTGTGTGTGTGTGTGTGTGTGTGTGGTGTGTGTGTGTGTGTGTCTGTGTGTGCGCCTCACTCCTCCTCCCGCCCTCCCTCCCCAATTGTGTCCCTTTACACCAAAGCACTTCTCTATAGCTTTTTGATTGGCTTTCAATCACCACACCACGGACCAGCCTCTGTATGGGAGTGTGGTGTGTGTGTGTGTGTGTGGTGTGTGTGTGTGTGTTTGTGTGTGTGTGTGGTGTGTGTGTGTGTGTGTGTGTGTGTGCGTGTGTGTGTGGTGTGTGTGTGTGTGTGTGTGTGTGGTGTGGTGGGCTTAGTAAGGAGATTTAGTGGATATGGGGGGGGGGCACAGAGGTGATTTTTCAGGGAGGAGGAAAGTAAAAACGTGGACAGATGGGATGATTGTTGCTCTCCACACATTATGAGAGAGACATCTGCAGGGAGGGGGAGGCAATTAGGACTGGAGAGAGAGGGGGGAGAGGGGGGGGGGTTCTCCACCAATCAGAGGGTGTAATATTACCCTGACACCTGTACATGAGAGTCGGCTGTAACGTGCTGCGGAGAAATGTTTACGTGTTGAAATTAAATTGAATCTTTTTTCTTTTTTTGAAATGTTTTCTAATAATTTTGACTTTTTTTCTTAGAAATGTTGAACTTTTCACAGAATTTGACTTTTAACTGAAAATGTAAGGTTTTTGAAAAAGTTGTGGTTTTAGTTTAAATATTTTCTAAATCTTTAGGCACATTTATTTTTGTTGAAATTTTGACTAAAATACTTTCCAAATCTTTGATGTTCCGGTTTTTTGTGTTATTTGTATTTTCTTCATTGAGGGAGTTTACATCTGACCTGTTGGGGCGGTATCAGCCTCATGTGCGTCGCCATTTATTCATTCAATCTTTCATCCATCTTTTGAAAACAGGGAGAGACTTTGAGGACATCGGGGTGGGATGCGGGGTTTCTGGGACCGTTGTCTTTGTTTGCTAAATATAACGTGAATAAGTCAACGTCCTTCCCCCCAAATCTTTCGTGGATCTTCCCGTTATTCAACGTTACGTTTTCCACACAGGTCATGAATATGTGTTTGAGCTCCTTCAACGACCGACTCCTTTTGAACGTCACCTGATTCATAAAATGGAAGAAACGAGGAGTGAAAACAACGGTGGTGATGTATAAGAACGAGAGAATAGGAGGACCTCAACATTACCATACATCGCTCTCCCTGCAGAGGTCAGAGGTCACAGTATAGACGAGCAGTGTGCTGGATTTAATGTGAGACACACACACACACACACACACACACACACACACACAAAAGGGGTCACCAGCAGGATTATTCCTGTTGACCGCCGCTGTTATTGGAGGGTTTTCAGAAGAAGAGAAGATGAAGGGCGCAACTACACCAACACAACCTCCCAAATTTCAATTCGTATCAGTGTGTGTGTGTGTGTTTTAATGAAGCAGTGTCTTTGTTGTAAACTGGGTCTGGCGGTCTGAACCCGTGAATCTGTCTTTGTCTCGTATGTAGGTTTGCAGACAGTGTTAGAGAATGAGCGTCTGTTAAAGAGTTAATTCCACGATGTGTAAAAACACACTTCATTTTAATTAAGTGGTTTTAAAGTGGCTGCCATCACGTTTTGCCCCCCCCCCTCCCGTTGTCAGGAGTGTGCATACCGTTGGTCTAAACCGAAAAATGCTGTGATTTGTGGAAACCTTACAATCTGCTTATTGTTTGGGCGACGCTTTGTTTACATTTGTAATGTTTCAATGATTGAGCTGACTTCCAGAAGCACGCCCGTCAACAAGGTATGAACGTTTGGATAATGGAGATTTATTTTGGTTCTAACTTTTGCAAACATGGGCTTCTCGTTTTCATTCAACACAACTGTGGAAATATCAGTTTTCCAGCCAAATAGAAGCTTAAAAGTGAACTGGATCCAACGTTGGAGTCTGGAGAACAAAAATACCCAAATCTTCCCTAGATCTTCCTATAGTTCTTCAATGGATCTTCCCAAATATTCCCTGGGTCTTCCCTGTAGTTCTTCAATGGATCTTCCCAAATATTCCCTGGGTCTTCATAGTTCTTCAATGGATCTTCCCAAATCTTCCCTAGATCTTCCCTATAGTTCTTCAATGGATCTTCCCAAATATTCCTGGGTCTTCCCTGTAGTTCTTCAATGGATCTTCCCTGTAGTTCTTCCCTGGGTCTTCCCTATAGTTCTTCAATGGATCTTCCCAAATATTCCCTGGGTCTTCCCTGGCTAAATCCAGATTTTCCCCCAATCTTTAACCCTTCCTTGGATCCTCCCCGTATCGGCCCTGGATCTTTTTCCCAGATTTTCCTCGGATCTTCACCTGTCTTCCCTGGATACGCCGCACTAATGCCAAACAAACAAGAGCAACTTCCACAGACGATTAAACTTAAAAATGTGCAAAAACCCAAAGGAAAAGAAACATAAACTGAGGCTCATGGGAAATGTAGTATTAAGAGCCGTCTGCCTAAATAAAGGATAAAACCTTATGAATCTGAAACATGAAAACACAGAAAAACTGTTCAAGGTGTGTGTGTGTGTGTGTGTGTGTGTTGTGTGTGTGTGTGTGTGTGTGTGTGTGTGTGTGTGTGTGTGTGTGTGTGTCAGACAGGCATTGAGAATGAACGTAATCCTCTTAGCTCTTGTTGTGGCTTGTCCTCCGTCTCTCTGCTCACTGAGACATGAAGTCCGGTTCCTATGTGGATACAAAACATCATAGTTTAAGAGAGTAAACATGTGTACCCCTTTAAAACATCTAACTAAATAAGTCAAACACTTGAGTAAATGTCCGTCTCGTTAACACACTGTAGAAACACAGAAGCTAACAGTTTCCCTCTGCTTCCAGTGCTTATGCTAAGCTAAGCTAATCAAATCCTGGATATCAGACTTTGGTGTCGGACAAGAAATACAATATAATGAGGTTTGTTTTTGACCCGACAGGTAATGAGTACGTCCATCATATGATACCCAAGTGGTTCCACATTTGTAGAAAATAGCAAATTTCAGTCTAAACGCTTTTATCTATTTATGTCCTCCGTTCACCTATTACTTTTAATTATATATTTCTACCCTTCATTCATTAGTTTTGACTATTTATTCCTACCAATTCAGCTATTCGGTTCCACAGTCTACTAACAACTTTTATCTCTTTGTTTCCATCTTTTATCATTATTATAAACTATTCATTTCTACCACTTTTACTTTTTATTGGAACTCCTCTGCAGAAATGTCTCTATACTTGACTCTCAGATCTGGTCTTGGACTTGTTTTGAACTCAAGGTGGTCTCAGAGCTGCAGCTGTCCATGCATCAGTGTGTGTGTGTGTGTGTGTGTGTGTGTGTGTGTGTGTGTGTGTGTGTGGTGTGTGTGGTGTGTGTGTGTGTGTGTGTGTGTGTGTGGTGTGTGTGTGTGTGTGTGTGTGTGTGTGTGTGTGTGTGTGTGTGTGTGTGTGTGTGTGTGTGTGTGTCACCTCGGGGCATTTTGTCACTTAGGGGACATTTGGCTGATCCCCCCCCCCCCCCTGAACTGCACGCTTCAAAGGCCGGATGAGCCGATGAGGGTCAGGGCGGCTCAGGACTAACTGATTTAGGAAGGTTAGTCTTCACTCTGAAATCCATCCTCTTTGTCCGGCTCTGGCCTCTTTAATTCCTCTTCCTCTGCTTCAGTGAGCTACAGACGCAGAGTGTAACAGTGGAGACGACCCCGAAACACGGCGTTTCTCACGGGAGGTTCATCTGATGTCAGCGAGCTCATCAGGTGTTTGAGCCACAGTCAAACATCTCGTCCGTCACTTCCTCTGTCGACTCCCTTTGGCTCCTATATGACGCCACTTCATACTTCATGCTGTCTGTGTGTGAGGGTTAGGGTACATGCACTGTTACTCACAGAACCAGGAACCAGGAGAGGTGTTGGAATGATCTGGAAGGAAACCAGACCTTCAGAGTAAAATAATGCTGCTTTATTTAGAGAGTCTGAAAATCCAGTTGGACCCAAAGACCAAAGCCAACGTAAGAAGCATCGTATGTTCCTGTGACGGTTTTATACGATCCCTCTCAGCCTCGTGTCACTCTGGACTCTTGAGACCCCAAAGTTTAATGATAGAAATGTTTAGTAGGGTCTCCAGCACATAGAGACTGCTGGATGCTAACCTGCAGATGTTGGGACATTTACACAATTAGCATACGTTGAGTTAATGAAAGTGAATGGCATTATAGTCTATGGGGACAACAGTTAAACAAGGACTTGATTTGACAGTTCTGGAGTGGTGTTGGAGGTTACTGAGGATCCTGAATCCATTTCTGACATCTCCAGGATCATAAATGTCAGTTCGAACCAGAAAGAGGACAGATGTGTCCTCTCTGTGGACTGAGCAGTGCTGAGACCATTGGATACAGAGAGCACCAGATGGACACCATTACCTGTGGACACCTGATTTACAAATAGAGAGGCAGTCTGTCCAGATGATCCAGAGTCCCCTAAGTCTTCCACATCCAGCCCAAGACCCAGGTCCAGGAGCCAGGTGGACCTGCAGGAGCTGATCCTGGACGGGATCTCTAATGTAGAACAGAGCTTTTATTCCCTTCATCATTTCAACAGAGTTTGAATGTGTTTAGAGCAGCTGGGGTATTTGACTGCAGTACAAGTACTCACTGAATACGTCATACATTGAAAAGCTAAGTAACTAAAGTATGAGATATGAAAGTACAGCTAAAGTATCAGAGTGAAGTATTCAGTGCAGAATAATGAATATGCTCATTAATGAGGTCGTTGATCAGATCCTTCATTATCATCTGACCCTATCATAACACTGAGGAACCATTGTACTTACTCACTGAGTACAAGTACTACAACATGGACATACTGCAGTCTGTGGCTCCCTCTGCTGCCACAGACAGGAAGTGCTCATTATGTATTCTTCCTGTGGAAATATCATGGTACAAATACTGCTCATACTTTAAAGCCAGAGAAGTACTCAGGTCTGGTACTTCAGTAAAAGTAGAAGTACTCAGATCTTTTCTTGAGTAAAAGTAGAAGTACTCAGATATTGTACTTGAGTAAAAGTAGAAGTACTCAGGTCTTGTACTTGTGTAAGTAGAACTACTCAGGTCATGTACTTGTGTGAGTAGAACTACTCAGACTTGTACTTGTGTAAGTAGAAGTACTCAGACCTTGTACTTGTGTAAGTAGAAGTATCAGACCTTGTACTTGTGTAGTAGAAGTACTCAGATCTTGTACTTGTGTAAGTAGAAGTACTCAGACCTTGTACTTGTGTAAGTAGAAGTACTCAGACTTGTACTTGTGTGAGTAGAAGTACTCAGACCTTGTACTTGTGTAAGTAGAAGTACTCAGACCTTGTACTTGTGTAAGTAGAACTACTCAGGTCATGTACTTGTGTGAGTAGAAGTACCCAGACCTTGTACTTGTGTAAGTAGAAGTACTCAGACCTTGTACTTGTGTGTAATGTCCTCATCAGTTATTGGATCAGAGCCTTCAGAGCTTCCTTCCTGTCTGATGCCCCAGCTTCCGGTTTAAAGTCAGCTATCACTGTTCCATAAGAAGAGCTCTTATTTTGTGCATGCGCAGTTGAGTTGCCCCTTAAGCCCCGCCCCCGAGCTCCCACTCTCAGATGCGCGTCCATAATGCCGGGGAAAATAACTCTCAGAATAACGTTATTAGCACATTTTACAACTTGAGGACCGAATGTTTCTAATAAGGGCTATAACATAGTTCATACTGGGTAGTTTATTTGGTTAAACAAAATGATCCCCTGATTTACAGAAGTCTCTTTCCCAATGTTAGTCAATGGGAAAAAGTATTTCCGGGCCCAGCGACTGATACGGAAGTTGTAGTCCCGCCGTTTGAATACAACGAATATTTTCCTCGGAGTCCGGAGCACTTCCTGAGGGCTTGGTGCAGACTCGCTGTTTGAGGGCTTGGTAAGCAGCTCCCCCTCCACACTCGTTGGTTTGGAACAGCACTTTATGTGGCGGACCCTCCGCGCGGACGCGCAAACGGAGGGGTAGTGTGTAGGGTGTAGGGTGTGGTTTGGAATTGAGCCAGGGTGTGTGTGTGTGTTTTGTGTGCAGGGGCGCCGTTTGCCGACAGGCAAGGCAGGCAACTGCTTGGGGCCCCGGACCAGAAGGGGGCCCTCAAAGAAGTTCAAAGAAATTGGTCCACCGCAACGACAACATTAAACCCCCTTGAATTTACTGCAATGACATGTCGGGAACCCCCCTGAGGGGCCCCATGCATAGCGCGCCGTCAAAACCTGCTTCATAATTTCAGTTTTACAATCCCCGCTCCGCGGTATTATTTCTTTGAGAAAGGCAATAAAGACTGGGGACATTTAGAAAAAGCGACATTTGTGAATAAAATATTTTGCTAAGATAATCAAATGATTAATTCCAAATTCAGTTTTCTTGTTTTCAGATTGAAAGCTAAATGTTATATTATCATGAGACCGGAAAGGTTGCTCGTTATAAGGTAACCAATACTGGGAAGCGTCCCAACATGTTTGAATTATAAGTTAACCAATACTGGGAAGCGTCCCAACATGTTTGAACTATAAGTTAATCAATACTGGGAAGCGTCCCAACATGTTTGAATTATAAGTTAATCAATACTGGGAAGCGTCCCAACATGTTTGAATTATAAGTTAATCAATACTGGGAAGCGTCCCAACATGTTTGAATTATAAGTTAACCAATACTGGGAAGCGTCCCAACATGTTTGAATTATAAGTTAACCAATACTGGGAAGCGTCCCAACATGTTTGAACTATAAGTTAATCAATACTGGGAAGCGTCCCAACATGTTTTGAATTATAAGTTAATCAATACTGGGAAGCGTCCCAACATGTTTTGAATGATAAGTTAACCAATACTGGGAAGCGTCCCAACATGTTTGAATTATAAGTTAATCAATACTGGGAAGCGTCCCAACATGTTTGAATGATAAGTTAACAAATACTGGAAGCGGGAAGCGTCCCAACATGTTTGAATTATAAGTTTACAAATACTGGGGAAGCGTCCCAACATGTTTGAATTATAAGTTCACGGGTATTTCATTCATGATTTAAAATATACTTCTTTAGCTTTTGGTTGAACTGGAAAGGTAAGTGGTTCTTATCTTTATAAGAGAAGTGTTTGAATACTTTAGAAAGTCTTATCTGTGAAGGAAAGCAAATTGAAGTGAGGGCCGTTCTTAATAATTATTACATTCATGATCTAAAGAACTGAATAACTCTCTCATACTCCTGTCAGTACTCACTCAGTGATATCTCCTAATCAATGCATCATGTGTTAATAACTCTCTCATACTCCCTGTCAGTACTCACTCAGTGATATCTCCTAATCAATGCATCATGTGTTAATAACTCTCTCATACTGCCTGTCAGTACTCACTCAGTGATATCTCCTAATCAATGCATCATGTGTTAATAACTCTCTCATACTGCCTGTCAGTACTCACTCAGTGATATCTCCTAATCAATGCATCATGTGTTAATAACTCTCTCATACTGCCTGTCAGTACTCACTCAGTGATATCTCCTAATCAATGCATCATGTGTTAATAACTCTCTCATACTCCTGTCAGTACTCACTCAGTGATATCTCCTAATCAATGCATCATGTGTTAATAACTCTCTCATACTGCCTGTCAGTACTCACTCAGTGATATCTCCTAATCAATGCATCATGTGTTAATAACTCTCTCATACTGCCTGTCAGTACTCACTCAGTGATATCTCCTAATCAATGCATCATGTGTTAATAACTCTCTCATACTGCCTGTCAGTACTCACTCAGTGATATCTCCTAATCAATGCATCATGTGTTAATAACTCTCTCATACTGCCTGTCAGTACTCACTCGGTGATATCTCCTAATCAATGCATCATGTGTTAATAGATCACTTATTGATCCACCAAATGAGAGACTGATCAGATTCCTCTCTCCATCCATTCCTTGTGAAATAATGATGTTCTCTTCATTCGAATATATCTATTGATCCCCATTGGAGTAGTGTGTGGTGTAAAGTCATGCTTCTATAAGGTTCCAGTATAGGACAGCTTGCTGATGAAGAGCAGATCACTTGAATGGCAATTTGGACATTTCAAAGTCACATCTTAACAAAACATCTATCTGTAAGGGCTCTTATTTTGAAGTGCTTCCTGTTTGCTGTTTACTTTCACTTTGTCCTCGCGGTGTCGCAGCTTCTTCTTCTTCTTCTCTCGAAAGGTTTGTAACTCTTTGTGACTTTAGAGCTTTTAGAGACAACTCTTCTGACCAATCATTGCTCAGAGAATACTTTTAGAGACTCGGAGACAGACTTTAAATTATTATCATTCTTATTATTCCTCCGAGAATAGCTCTATTCTGAGGCCTTCTGTCCGTGCTGATGTCATTCTGTGTGTGTGTGTGTATGTGTGTGTGTGTGTGTGTGTGTGTGTGTGTGTGTGTGTGTGTGTGTGTGTGGTGTGTGTGTGTGTGTGTGTAAGTGTCTGTTCATTTCTAAACAAATCAATACAAGGGGGGTTGAATCCTACATGTCAAAGACAGAAGCACTTATTACTTTTCAAAACTACTTCCGTCAGTGGTCTTGACCAGTTTGCATTTATAAAGAATGCACAAATATGTTTAATCGTTAATGTCAGATATGTACCAAGTAAATACATTTGTTCCTGCTCAAGATTAGATTCAACTTTATTGATGTTGCACAGATTACAGGAGACAACGAAATGCAGTTTAGCTTCTAACCAGGAGTGCAACAAGCAGTAGAGTGAAGGTAATGTACACAATCTACAGAATACAATATAGAATGAATTGAATGATGAATAAACAGTGAGGGGTATGAATACACTAGATACACACAGCAGCCTGTGAGCAGTATGAGCAGTGTGTATGAATACACTAGATACACACAGCAGCCTGTGAGCAGTATGAGCAGTGTGTATGAATACACTAGATACACACAGCAGCCTGTGAGCAGTATGAACAGTGTGTATGAATACACTAGATACACACAGCAGCCTGTGAGCAGTATGAGCAGTGTGTATGAATACACTAGATACACACAGCAGCCTGTGAGCAGTATGAGCAGTGTGTATGAATACACTAGATACACACAGCAGCCTGTGAGCAGTTGAACAGTGTGTATGAATACACTAGATACACACAGCAGCCTGTGAGCAGTATGAACAGTGTGTATGAATACACTAGATACACACAGCAGCCTGTGAGCAGTATGAACAGTGTGTATGAATACACTAGATACACACAGCAGCCTGTGAGCAGTATGAACAGTGTGTATGAATACACTAGATACACACAGCAGCCTGTGAGCAGTATGAGCAGTGTGTATGAATACACTAGATACACACAGCAGCCTGTGAGCAGTATGAACAGTGTGTATGAATACACTAGATACACACAGCAGCCTGTGAGCAGTATGAACAGTGTGTATGAATACACTAGATACACACAGCAGCCTGTGAGCAGTATGAGCATGTGTATGAATACACTAGATACACACAGCAGCCTGTGAGCAGTATGAACAGTGTGTATGAATACACTAGATACACACAGCAGCCTGTGAGCAGTATGAACAGTGTGTATGAATACACTAGATACACACAGCAGCCTGTGAGCAGTATGAGCAGTGTGTATGAATACACTAGATACACACAGCAGCCTGTGAGCAGTGTGAACAGTGTGTATGAATACACTAGATACACACAGCAGCCTGTGAGCAGTATGAGCAGTGTGTATGAATACACTAGATACACACAGCAGCCTGTGAGCAGTATGAGCAGTGTGTATGAATACACTAGATAACACAGCAGCCTGTGAGCAGTGAGTATGAAAACACTAGATACACACAGCAGCCTGTGAGCAGTGAGTATGAAACACTAGATACACACAGCAGCCTGTGAGCAGTATGAGTATGAATACACTAGATACACACAGCAGCCTGTGAGCAGTGATATGAATACACTAGA
>JAAKFY010000022.1:40588249-40595749 GCA_011823955.1 Dissostichus mawsoni
GTAGCTGCTAAATAGAGCTCTCTCATTAATCTATTATAACTGTAGCTGCTAAATAGAGCTCTCATTAATCTATTATAACATGTAGCTGCTAAATAGAGCTCTCATTAATCTATTATAACCTGTAGCTGCTAAATAGAGCTCTCATTAATCATATAACCTGTAGCTGCTAAATAGAGCTCTCATTAATCTATTATAACCTGTAGCTGCTAAATAGAGCTCTCATTATATCTATTATAACCTGTAGCTGCTAAATAGAGCTCTCATTAATCTATTATAACCTGTAGCTGCTAAATAGAGCTCTCATTAATCTATTATAACCTGTAGCTGCTAAATAGAGCTCTCATTAATCTATTATAACATGTAGCTGCTAAATAGAGCTCTCATTAATCTATTATAACCTGTAGCTGCTAAATAGAGCTCTCATTAATCTATTATAACCTGTAGCTGCTAAATAGAGCTCTCATTAATCTATTATAACCTGTAGCTGCTAAATAGAGCTCTCATTAATCTATTATAACCTGTAGCTGCTAAATAGAGCTCTCATTAATCTATTATAACCTGTAGCTGCTAAATAGAGCTCTCATTAATCTATTATAACCTGTAGCTGCTAAATAGAGCTCTCATTAATCTATTATAACCTGTAGCTGCTAAATAGAGCTCTCATTAATCTATTATAACATGTAGCTGCTAAATAGAGCTCTCTCATTAATCTATTAAACCTGTAGCTGCTAAATAGAGCTCTCATTAATCTATTATAACCTGTAGCTGCTAAATAGAGCTCACATTAATCTATTATAACCTGTAGCTGCTAAATAGAGCTCTCATTAATCTATTATAACCTGTAGCTGCTAAATAGAGCTCTCATTAATCTATTATAACCTGTAGCTGCTAAATAGAGCTCTCATTAATCTATTATAACATGTAGCTGCTAAATAGAGCTCTCACATTAATCTATTATAACTGTAGCTGCTAAATAGAGCTCTCATTAATCTATTATAACATGTAGCTGCTAAATAGAGCTCTCTATTAATCTATTATAACATGTAGCTGCTAAATAGAGCTCTCATTAATCTATTTAACTGTAGCTGCTAAATAGAGCTCTCATTAATCTATTATAACCTGTAGCTGCTAAATAGAGCTCTCATTAATCTATTATAACCTGTAGCGCTAAATAGAGCTCTCATTAATCTATTATAACATGTAGCTGCTAAATAGAGCTCTCATTAATCTATTATAACCTGTAGCTGCTAAAGAGCTCTCATTAATCTATTATAACATGTAGCTGCTAAATAGAGCTCTCATTAATCTATTATAACCTGTAGCTGCTAAATAGAGCTCATTAATCTATTATAACCTGTAGCTGCTAAATAGAGCTCTCATTAATCTATTATAACCTGTAGCTGCTAAATAGAGCTCTCACATTAATCTATTATAACCTGTAGCTGCTAAATAGAGCTCTCATTAATCTATTATAACCTGTAGCTGCTAAATAGAGCTCTCATTAATCTATTATAACCTGTAGCTGCTAAATAGAGCTCTCATTAATCTATTATAACATGTAGCTGCTAAATAGAGCTCTCATTAATCTATTATAACCTGTAGCTGCTAAATAGAGCTCTCATTAATCTATTATCATGTAGCTGCTAAATAGAGCTCTCATTAATCTATTATAACCTGTAGCTGCTAAATAGAGCTCTCATTAATCTATTTAACATGTAGCGCTAAATAGAGCTCTCATTAATCTATTATAACCTGTAGCTGCTAAATAGAGCTCTCTCATTAATCTATTATAACCTGTAGCTGCTAATAGAGCTCTCATTAATCTATTATAACCTGTAGCTGCTAAATAGAGCTCTCATTAATCTATTATAACCTGTAGCTGCTAATAGAGCTCTCATTAATCTATATAACCTGTAGCTGCTAAATAGAGCTCTCATTAATCTATTATAACCTGTAGCTGCTAAATAGAGCTCTCATTAATCTATTATAACATGTAGCTGCTAAATAGAGCTCTCATTAATCTATTATAACCTGTAGCTGCTAAATAGAGCTCTCATTAATCTATTATAACCTGTAGCTGCTAAATAGAGCTCTCATTAATCTATTATAACATGTAGCTGCTAAATAGAGCTCTCATTAATCTATTATAACCTGTAGCTGCTAAATAGAGCTCTCATTAATCTATTATAACATGTAGCTGCTAAATAGAGCTCTCATTAATCTATTATAACCGTAGCTGCTAAATAGAGCTCTCATTAATCTATTATAACCTGTAGCTGCTAAATAGAGCTCTCATTAATCTATTATAACCTGTAGCTGCTAAATAGAGCTCTCATTAATCTATTATAACCTGTAGCTGCTAAATAGAGCTCTCATTAATCTATTATAACATGTAGCTGCTAAATAGAGCTCTCATTAATCTATTATAACATGTAGCTGCTAAATAGAGCTCTCATTAATCTATTATAACATGTAGCTGCTAAATAGAGCTCTCATTAATCTATTATAACCTGTAGCTGCTAAATAGAGCTCTCATTAATCTATTATAACCTGTAGCTGCTAAATAGAGCTCTCATTAATCTATTATAACATGTAGCTGCTAAATAGAGCTCTCATTAATCTATTATAACCTGTAGCTGCTAAATAGAGCTCACATTAATCTATTATAACCTGTAGCTGCTAAATAGAGCTCTCATTAATCTATTATAACCTGTAGCTGCTAAATAGAGCTCTCATAATCTATTATAACATGTAGCTGCTAAATAGAGCTCCATTAATCTATTATAACATGTAGCTGCTAAATAGAGCTCTCATTAATCTATTATAACTGTAGCTGCTAAATAGAGCTCTCATTAATCTATTTAACCTGTAGCTGCTAAATAGAGCTCTCATTAATCTATTATAACCTGTAGCTGCTAAATAGAGCTCTCATTAATCTATTATAACATGTAGCTGCTAAATAGAGCTCTCATTAATCTATTATAACATGTAGCTGCTAAATAGAGCTCTCATTAATCTATTATAACTGTAGCTGCTAAATAGAGCTCTCATTAATCTATTATAACAGTAGCTGCTAAATAGAGCTCTCATTAATCTATTATAACATGTAGCTGCTAAATAGAGCTCTCATTAATCTATTATAACCTGTAGCTGCTAAATAGAGCTCCATTAATCTATTATAACCTGTAGCTGCTAAATAGAGCTCTCATTAATCTATTATAACTGTAGCTGCTAAATAGAGCTCTCATTAATCTATTATAACCTGTAGCTGCTAAATAGAGCTCTCATTAATCTATTATAACATGTAGCTGCTAAATAGAGCTCTCATTAATCTATTATAACCTGTAGCTGCTAAATAGAGCTCTCATTAATCTATTATAACCTGTAGCTGCTAATAGAGCTCTCATTAATCTATTATAACTGTAGCTGCTAAATAGAGCTCTCATTAATCTATTATAACATGTAGCTGCTAAATAGAGCTCTCATTAATCTATTATAACCTGTAGCTGCTAAATAGAGCTCACATTAATCTATTATAACCTGTAGCTGCTAAATAGAGCTCTCATTAATCTATTATAACATGTAGCTGCTAAATAGAGCTCTCATTAATCTATTATAACCTGTAGCTGCTAAATAGAGCTCTCATTAATCTATTATAACCTGTAGCTGCTAAATAGAGCTCTCATTAATCTATTATAACCTGTAGCTGCTAAATAGAGCTCTCATTAATCTATTATAACATGTAGCTGCTAAATAGAGCTCTCATTAATCTATTATAACCTGTAGCTGCTAAATAGAGCTCTCATTAATCTATTATAACCTGTAGCTGCTAAATAGAGCTCTCATTAATCTATTATAACATGTAGCTGCTAAATAGAGCTCACATTAATCTATTATAACATGTAGCTGCTAAATAGAGCTCTCACATTAATCTATTATAACCTGTAGCTGCTAAATAGAGCTCTCATTAATCTATTATAACCTGTAGCTGCTAAATAGAGCTCTCATTAATCTATTATAACCTGTAGCTGCTAAATAGAGCTCTCATTAATCTATTATAACCTGTAGCTGCTAAATAGAGCTCTCATTAATCTATTATAACCTGTAGCTGCTAAATAGAGCTCTCATTAATCTTTATAACCTGTAGCTGCTAAATAGAGCTCTCATTAATCTATTATAACCTGTAGCTGCTAAATAGAGCTCTCATTAATCTATTATAACCTGTAGCTGCTAAATAGAGCTCTCACATTAATCTATTATAACCTGTAGCTGCTAAATAGAGCTCTCATTAATCTATTATAACTGTAGCTGCTAAATAGAGCTCTCATTAATCTATTATAACCTGTAGCTGCTAAATAGAGCTCTCATTAATCTATTATAACATGTAGCTGCTAAATAGAGCTCTCATTAATCTATTATAACCTGTAGCTGCTAAATAGAGCTCTCATTAATCTATTATAACCTGTAGCTGCTAAATAGAGCTCTCATTAATCTATTATAACCTGTAGCTGCTAAATAGAGCTCTCATTAATCTATTATAACCTGTAGCTGCTAAATAGAGCTCTCATTAATCTATTATAACCTGTAGCTGCTAAATAGAGCTCTCATTAATCTATTATAACCTGTAGCTGCTAAATAGAGCTCTCATTAATCTATTATAACCTGTAGCTGCTAAATAGAGCTCTCATTAATCTATTATAACCTGTAGCTGCTAAATAGAGCTCTCATTAATCTATTATAACCTGTAGCTGCTAAATAGAGCTCTCATTAATCTATTATAACCTAGCTGCTAAATAGTGCTCCCACATTACGTCCCCATGGGGGGTCACTTCCTGCTGGCGCAGCGTCACTTCCTGTCTGAGTTTCTAAGGTTCTTTTCGGCTGCAGACCCTCCCTCAGTCTGAGGATAAATCACACTTTTGATTCTGCGGCACAATGGTGGCTGGGTGGGGGGGAGGGGGGGCGTCAGTGTGAAGGGGGGGTGGGGGGTGTCCATAATGTAAAATAGTTAAAAGCTTATTAAAGCGCTGAAAGGCGGAGTGATTTCCACTTTGTCTCGGGACACCCTGAGCTCATCCTTTCAAGTGATTGTGAAGGAGGCAATTCAGAGCGGCTGAATGGAGACCCTCTTAAAGCCTCTATAAGCCCACAGGCAGGCGCATGCCCTTTAGCTCCATTACTGATTTACCCCCACATTCATCTGAAGCCTTCTGCTGCCATTGTGCCCCCCCCCACCCCAGCCCCCCCCCCCCAAAATCCAGCCTCTCTGCACCTGACAACCACAGACTGAGACACACTGAACAACTCTGTGTTTCAGCTTCAGGACAGAAACCATCAGACTCACAGAGTTTCATCCCCAGGAGAGAGAGGCTAAAGTACACACTGTACTCAAGTAGAAGTACACACATCTTTACTCAAGTAGAAGTACACACATCCTGTACTCAAGTAGAAGTACACACATCCTTTACTCAAGTAGAAGTACACACATCCTGTACTCAAGTAGAAGTACAGATACTCGTGTTTAAAAATACTCTGGTGAAAGTAGAAGTACTGACTAAACTTCTTAACTCAAGTGAAAGTAAAGAGGCTTTGAAATGTCCTTCAATAAAAAGTACCCATAACTAGCAGCTGTTTTAAAGAGTACCTGACCTCCCTTTATATTAATAGAACAATAATGTCATTGTTAGCTAATGAATGTTTCCATGCTGAACAACGGCAACATGACAACGTTTTCATTGGTCCCTCTTCTTTAGAGAAGACCAGGAAATGATGGATACACGGATCGTGTTCAAATCATCAGCTACAGGTGTGACTCACACACGGTGGGGTTTAACATGAGAGCAGTATTAGCAGCTACAGGTGTGACTCACACACGGTGGGGTTTAACATGAGAGCAGTATTTAGCAGCTACAGGTGTGACTCACACACGGTGGGGTTTAACATGAGAGCAGTATTTGGCAGCTACAGGTGTGACTCACACATGGTGGGGTTTAACATGAGAGCAGTATTAAGCAGCTACAGGTGTGACTCACACATGGTGGGGTTTAACATGAGAGCAGTATTTAGCAGCTACAGGTGTGACTCACACACGGTGGGGTTTAACATGAGAGCAGTATTTAGCAGCTACAGGTGTGACTCACACACGGTGGGGTTTAACATGAGAGCAGTATTTAGCAGCTACAGGTGTGACTCACACACGGTGGGGTTTAACATGAGAGCAGTATTAAGCAGCTACAGGTGTGACTCACACATGGTGGGGTTTAACATGAGAGCAGTATTAAGCACTACAGGTGTGACTCACACACGGTGGGGTTTAACATGAGAGCAGTATTTAGCAGCACAGGTGTGACTCACACACGGTGGGGTTTAACATGAAAGCAGTATTTAGCAGCTACAGGTGTGACTCACACACGGTGGGGTTTAACATGAGAGCAGTATTTAACAGCTACAGGTGTGACTCACACACGGTGGGGTTTAACATGAGAGCAGTATTTAGCAGCTACAGGTGTGACTCACACACGGTGGGGTTTAACATGAGAGCAGTATTAAGCAGCTACAGGTGTGACTCACACACGGTGGGGTTTAACATGAGAGCAGTATTAGCAGCTACAGGTGTGACTCACACACGGTGGGGTTTAACATGAGAGCAGTATTAAGCAGCTACAGGTGTGACTCACACATGGTGGGGTTTAACACGAGAGCAGTATTTAAGCAGCTACAGGTGTGACTCACACACGGTGGGGTTTAACATGAGAGCAGTATTTAGCAGCTACAGGTGTGACTCACACACGGTGGGGTTTAACATGAGAGCAGTATTAAGCAGCTACAGTGTGACTCACACACGGTGGGGTTTAACATGAGAGCAGTATTAAGCAGCTACAGGTGTGACTCACACATGGTGGGGTTTAACATGAGAGCAGTATTAAGCAGCTACAGGTGTGACTCACACACGGTGGGGTTTAACATGAGAGCAGTATTTAGCAGCTACAGGTGTGACTCACACGGTGGGGGTTTAACATGAGAGCAGTATTAAGCACTACAGGTGTGACTCACACACGGTGGGGTTTAACATGAGAGCAGTATTTAGCAGCTACAGGTGTGACACACACGGTGGGGTTTAACATGAGAGCAGTATTAGCAGCTACAGGTGTGACTCACACATGGTGGGGTTTAACATGAGAGCAGTATTTAGCAGCTACAGGTGTGACTCACACACGGTGGGGTTTAACATAGAGCAGTATTAAGGCTACAGGTGTGACTCACACATGGTGGGGTTTAATGAGAGCAGTATTTAGCAGCTACAGGTGTGACTCACACACGGTGGGGTTTAACATGAGAGCAGTATTTAGCAGCTACAGGTGTGACTCACACATGGTGGGGTTTAACATGAGAGCAGTATTAAGCAGCTACAGGTGTGACTCACACACGGTGGGGTTTAACATGAGAGCAGTATTTAGCAGCTACAGGTGTGACTCACACACGGTGGGGTTTAACATGAGA
>JAAKFY010000022.1:40605749-40633249 GCA_011823955.1 Dissostichus mawsoni
ACAGACGATAAGATGGATGAGAGAATCAGGAATGTGCAGAATGTTACAGACGATAAGATGGATGCAGAGAATCAGGAATGTGCAGAATGGGACGGTTTAATGGTGGAGGAACACACACATCGAGAGATGTCTTGTAATGCACTGTCGAGGAACCTGCGACCAAGTTGTTCATCTCCGACCTGGTCAGGTATCGAACATTCACTAAATAAAGAACACAGAATTATTAAATATGAAACAGAATTTCTGTGATTCTACTAAATGATTTACAAATAAACACCACTGCATATTTACAACTGTTACATATGCTGCTGTAACGCAAATGTTTCCAACTTGGGATCAATAAAGTATATCTTATCTTAAGATTATCGATGGTGCCATATTTGCAAAATGTGCCTCTCAACCTTGACAAGTGCATGTTTCAGGATGATCAATGAGGGTCTCAGACATAAGACCAGCGCTTAAATAAAGCTCTTCTGACCTGAGCCGACATGTGGGTATATTAATGCTGCCCATTATGGACACAAGCAATTTTCACCCATTTATCGATGATATGTTTTAAATGTGAGTGTTTCGTATCCCCTAAACCTCCAGGGTGTACACAGTGTAATACTGGCAACTTCTTATTGTGGGAAATACCAAAACGTCTTTTAAAACTACAGTTCCCAGTAGAGACGTGCCGTAGAACATGTTGCGAAACACATGCCAGCATGTGTGGTTCTGGGGACGGGGTGGGGGAGGGGGGGACGGGTGGGGGGTGGGGGACGGGGTGGGGGGTGGGGGAGGGGGGGACGGGGTGGACCCATTCGAATCCAGTTTTGGACAGTCTGCCGTGGTTTCATCCCGTTTCAAAGTGCTGTTCGACGCCCGGCGTAACCCTCGGCGCACACTCAAACATCCAATCACAGAGCTTGGGGTTAGAGCAAAGCGGAAAGAATACTTACTTCCGGGTGTAAAATTCTCTAAAGCAACTACTATGAGCTGCTCCGACCCTCGGTCCTGACGGACTCCAAAAGTCTGACATTATACAATCAAAGAAACACAAGGATACTTGTGTCTTATTGTTGAGTGAAGAGCAGAGTGTGGTTTAGAAAAGAATACAACATTAGAAGGAAGAAACGATGAAACAATACAGATGTCAGTTTTCTGAGCCCCTACTCTCCCCCTAACTGACGGCAACAAAAGCCCGACATTATTCAATTAAAATAAAGAAGTAAACACAATAAGTGTGGCTGATATTGAGTTAGAAAAAGGTTGATAAACGCTGTGAGAATGGATCTGCGGAGAGCATTTATCCGCCATCCCAACTCTATTACCAGCATTCAGGGAGCTCTATGCAAGTCAATGGGACTCCCTGAGAGTGGAAACTCGACGCTAAAGGGCCCCTTGTGTTGGAAAGTGACGACAGGGACCCTGACATAACGTCAACATAGGCCGAGTTGGGAGTGAGAATGTGTTGAGAAGAGACACGTGTCCCCTCTGTGTGAAGAGAGTCTCTTTACACAGAGGGGACACATGTCTCTTCTTCATCAACATGTGTCCCCTCTTCTTCATGTCTCTTCTACATCAACATGTGTCCCCTCTTCTTCATGTCTCTTCTACATCAACATGTGTCCCCTCTTCTTCATGTCTCTTCTACATCAACATGTGTCCCCTCTTCTCCATGTCTCTTCTTCATCAACATGTGTCCCCTCTTCTTCATGTCTCTTCTACATCAACATGTGTCCCCTCTTCTTCATGTCTCTTCTACATCAACATGTGTCCCCTCTTCTTCATGTCTCTTCTACATCAACATGTGTCCCCTCTTCTTCATGTCTCTTCTACATCAACATGTGTCCCCTCTTCTTCATGTCTCTTCTTCATCAACATGTGTCCCCTCTTCTTCATGTCTCTTCTACATCAACATGTGTCCCCTCTGCTTCATGTCTCTTCTACATCAACATGTGTCCCCTCTTCTTCATGTCTCTTCTACATCAACATGTGTCCCCTCTTCTTCATGTCTCTTCTACATCAACATGTGTCCCCTCTTCTTCATGTCTCTTCTACATCAACATGTGTCCCCTCTTCTTCATGTCTCTTCTACATCAACATGTGTCCCCTCTTCTTCATGTCTCTTCTACATCAACATGTGTCCCCTCTGTGTAAAGAGACTCTGAAAGTTTCAGGAACAAAGATTCTCTCTCTTTTTCTCCTGATCCATTTCTATAAAAACCTGTCTGAAAATGAGCTGATCAGATTTTGGCCACTTGATGATGTCATCACGATGTTTTGTCTTGTGTAACCATTAGCCAATCAGCAACCATATATATATATATATATTAAATATATATAAATATATTGATGAAGAGGAGGATGATAGAGGACCTGTGATGTATTGATGAAGAAGAGGATGATAGGGGACCTGTGATATATTGATGAAGAGGAGGATGATAGGGGACCTGTGATATACTGATGAAGAAGAGGATGATAGGGGACCTGTGATATACTGATGAAGAAGAGGATGATAGGGGACCTGTGATATACTGATGAAGAAGAGGATGATAGGGGACCTTTAAAATACTGAAAATTGTAAAACTTCTTCCCAACATCTTGTTTTTAGTTTCTGAAGATGTCATATCTCTTTGTGGAAATATGAAGACGTATCTTTTGTCCTCATATTCTCTCGTACTGAATGTTTTGTCCTGAAACGCTGCGGCTGCACACTGCCTCTCTTCTTCTTCTGTGGTATGAAGAGCAGCTTCAAAGAGGCCTGGAGGTCGGGGGGGGGGAGAATAGATGCAGTGTGCTGGAGACGCTGAAAATTACAGAGGTCGCCTGTGGACATCAAACGCACCACGACCAAAAGGCTCACCTCAACGACCCCCCCGACCCCCCAGGGATCTACGGTCAAAATATGGCTCGTCCAATCAGTGTAGCTCTACACAACGTGATGTGTAAATATATATCAATAATGATTTAATACATACATGAATAAAAACAATAAAAACATTAAAAAGTAATAATATTTATGATTGAAAAAATATATAAATTAAATAAAATACATTAAATGAATAAATGGAGTTGGTCCACGGTGAGTTCCTATTGAATTATAAAGTAACATTTATTCTGCTCAGCATAACTTCTGATGGCGTCTCTGGAGGACCTTCAGACAGATGGAGATTATTGTTCCTGTTGTTCCCCCCCCCCCCCCAGGGGTCAGAGGTCGTCCTGCTCTGACCTCCAGATACTGTCGGAGGATCTGATTCCTGCAGGTCCTGCAGCAGCTGCACCGCTCTGTATTAACATCATAGCTGGGAGACCAGGGGACACTAAAGAGTGACGCACACAGCTGGGAGACCAGGGGACACTAAAGAGTGACACTCCTTAGTGTCCCTGGTCTCCTGCTGTGTGTGTCACTCCTTAGTGTCCCCTGGTCTCCCAGCTGTGTGCGTCACTCCTTAGTGTCCCCTGGTCTCCCAGCTGTGTGCGTCACTCCTTAGTGTCCCCTGGTCTCCCAGCTGTGTGCGTCACTCCTTAGTGTCCCCTGGTCTCCTGCTGTGTGCGTCACTCCTTAGTGTCCCCTGGTCTCCTGCTGTGTGCGTCACTCCTTAGTGTCCCCTGGTCTCCTGCTGTGTGCGTCACTCCTTAGTGTCCCCTGGTCTCCCCGCTGTGTGCGTCACTCCTTAGTGTCCCCTGGTCTCCCCGCTGTGTGCGTCACTCCTTAGTGTCCCCTGGTCTCCTGCTGTGTGCGTCACTCCTTAGTGTCCCCTGGTCTCCTGCTGTGTGCGTCACTCCTTAGTGTCCCCTGGTCTCCTGCTGTGTGCGTCACTCCTTAGTGTCCCCTGGTCTCCCGCTGTGTGCGTCACTCCTTAGTGTCCCCTGGTCTCCCCGCTGTGTGCGTCACTCCTTAGTGTCCCCTGGTCTCCTGCTGTGTGCGTCACTCCTTAGTGTCCCCTGGTCTCCTGCTGTGTGCGTCACTCCTTAGTGTCCCCTGGTCTCCTGCTGTGTGCGTCACTCCTTAGTGCCCCCTGGTCTCCTGCTGTGTGCGTCACTCCTTAGTGTCCCCTGGTCTCCTGCTGTGTGCGTCACTCCTTAGTGTCCCCTGGTCTACTGCTGTGTGCGTCACTCCTTAGTGCCCCCTGGTCTCCTGCTGTGTGCGTCACTCCTTAGTGTCCCCTGGTCTCCTGCTGTGTGCGTCACTCCTTAGTGTCCCCTGGTCTCCAGCTGTGTGAGTCACTCCTTAGTGTCCCCTGGTCTCCCAGCTGTGTGCGTCACTCCTTAGTGTCCCCTGGTCTCCCCGCTGTGTGCGTCACTCCTTAGTGTCCCCTGGTCTCCTGCTGTGTGCGTCACTCCTTAGTGTCCCCTGGTCTCCTGCTGTGTGCGTCACTCCTTAGTGTCCCCTGGTCTCCTGCTGTGTGCGTCATTCCTTAGTGCCCCCTGGTCTCCTGCTGTGTGCGTCACTCCTTAGTGTCCCCTGGTCTCCTGCTGTGTGCGTCACTCCTTAGTGTCCCCTGGTCTACTGCTGTG
The DNA here is from genome assembly GCA_011823955.1 of Dissostichus mawsoni. Classification (NCBI taxonomy): domain Eukaryota; kingdom Metazoa; phylum Chordata; class Actinopteri; order Perciformes; family Nototheniidae; genus Dissostichus; species Dissostichus mawsoni. The sequence continues at coordinate 40,610,253 of JAAKFY010000022.1, forward strand.
TGCGTCACTCCTTAGTGCCCCCTGGTCTCCTGCTCTGTGCGTCACTCCTTAGTGTCCCCTGGTCTCCTGCTGTGTGCGTCACTCCTTAGTGTCCCCTGGTCTCCTGCTGTGTGGTTCCTGAAGCTCTGCAGGATGACGGAGAATGGAAGACTCTTCTGGATCCTTCTGTAAGGTGAAGTGTGCCGCCTGGCAGCCAGAAGTCTGTCCCTGGAGATCTGGAAAAGCTCCTTGGAAAATCCCATTAGGACCAAAAGGCACTTGTTGCCTCGGCAGACATCCCCCCCCCCCCCCCCCCCCCCGCTCCTCCCAAATCCCCCCCCCGGCTACATCTTTGTCCACCGTGTCTTTTTCTAAGATTGTATCACATTAGTTCCACTGGGAGCTGGAGATCGGCTGTAACTGTGACTCCTGTGGGAGCGAAGAGGAGACAAGTGGGTGAGGGGGGGGGGGATTCAAGTTTAATACATTCTCTCTCACCATGAGCTCAGCAGCTTCAGAGGAGAGGTGGAGAGGAGACACTGAAGTCTCCTCCAACAGAGCAACATGAATATATATAGGACATAGAACTAATAAACTGATCAAATAGTGAAGAGAATGTTCTGAGATGTGCAAGTAAATACAAATAGAATAGAAATAGTGCCAGAAGAGTCCGTATACAAGAACATGGAATATGATATGTAGATAAATAATCTATGTTTCTGGATGTTCTTCACAGAGCTCAGGTGTTTAACCGTCTGATGGCCTGTGGGAGGAATCTGTCTCTGAGTCTGAGGTTTGAGACCTGAAGCTGGTGTGATGTGAAAACATGAGGACTGGGGTGTTTCTCAATGTCGAGGAAGGATGCTCCAGAGCCACTATTTCAAGCATACTACGTCATGGAGTGCCGCCGAAGGACTGTTCCAATGTCCAGCATACTTGGAATTCTACCAAGCCCGGCGTACTTCGTAGCGAGAAATTTCGAGGCTGCACATGTGTAGACTCCGCGGTCTTAAAATCCCCACAATGCTTTGCGCACGGACCAATTTCCCCAAATCTGTGGCGGAAACTGTAAGGCGGGGCCTCTCATATGACGCACACCTGCACACTTGCTCGCCTGTTCCACTCTTCGTTTTCCGAATGCTAGGAAGTATTCTAGCCTCGCTTCTGAAGCAAGTGACTCGGAAGACATGTGCTACCAAGCAAGCGTACTCCACATTGAAAAACACCCTCTGTCTCCTCTTCCTCAGGAGGAGATCAGGTCAGAGATTGAGTGTTTGGGAGAAGGGATTAAATAAGTGTAAACTTCTTCCCACCCCTTTGTAATCAGGTAGATCATTTGTTTCTTTATCATTTGCTAAAACTACCATCTTGATGTGTATTTTCACATTATCACAGCACCAGATGCAGAGGGACTTATTGCAGGAGTCTGTCTGTACTAGTTTAGTGTTACTAATTAGTGTTTTCCTTAAAGTACAGGTGCTTCTGTTAAAAATAAGTAAGTAAGAAGTAAAGTAAGTACTGATGCCAGAAAACAAAGTATTTGTACTCCACTATCCACCTCTGCTCCTCCTTTAAAGCTGCGACACACTTGAAGCCTCTCAGTATCGTCAATGAGGATTTAACAAGCCCCCCCCCCGTCGGTGTGAATGGGTGAGGGTCCCCCCCCCCCCTCACTGATCACTGAAGTGTGATGTCAGCAGGACGCCGGAGCTCTCATTGTGTCCGACATTTTTTTTTATTGGATAAGTGGAGCAGATTCCTTTGAGCCTTTGAGCAGCGCTGCCTTCAGGGGGCATCGGATAAAGGAGCGCTGCCTTCAGGGGGCATCTGATAAAGGAGCGCTGCCTACAGGGGGCATCTGATAAAGGAGCGCTGCCTTCAGGGGGCATCGGATAAAGGAGAGCTGCCTTCAGGGGGCATCTGATAAAGGAGAGCTGCCTTCAGGGGGCATCAGATAAAGGAGAGCTGCCTTCAGGGGGCATCGGATAAAGGAGAGCTGCCTTCAGGGGCATCGGATAAAGGAGAGCTGCCTTCAGGGGGCATCTGATAAAGGAGAGCTGCCTTCAGGGGGCATCAGATAAAGGAGAGCTGCCTTCAGGGGGCATCAGATAAAGGAGCGCTGCCTTCAGGGGGCATCTGATAAAGGAGCGCTGCCTTCAGGGGGCATCAGATAAAGGAGCACTGCCTTCAGGGGGCATCAGATAAAGGAGCGCTGCCTTCAGGGGACATCGGATAAAGGAGCGCTGCCTTCAGGGGGCATCAGATAAAGTATGGTATCACGTTCTGATGATGTTAATGTTCTGATGATGTTAATGTTAATGTTCTGATGATGTCATGTTAACGTTCTGATGATGTCATGTTAACGTTCTGATGATGTCATGTTAACGTTCTGATGATGTCATGTTAACGTTCTGATGATGTCATGTTAACGTGCTGATGATGTCCTGTTAATGTTCTGATGATGTTAACATTCTGATGATGTCATGTTAACGTTCTGATGATGTCATGTTAACGTTCTGATGATGTCATGTTAACGTTCTGATGATGTCATGTTAACGTTCTGATGATGTCATGTTAACGTTCTGATGATGTCATGTTAACGTTCTGATGATGTCATGTTAATGTTCTGATGATGTCATGTTAATGTTCTGATGATGTTAACATTCTGATGATGTCATGTTAACGTTCTGATGATGTCATGTTAACGTTCTGATGATGTCATGTAAATGTTCTGATGTCATGTTAATGTTCTGATGATGTTAACGTTCTGATGATGTTAATGTTCTGATGATGTCATGTTAATGTTCTGATGATGTCATGTTAACATTCTGATGATGTCATGTAAATGTTCTGATGATGTCATGTTAATGTTCTGATGATGTTAACGTTCTGATGATGTTAATGTTCTGATGATGTCATGTAAATGTTCTGATGATGTCATGTTAATGTTCTGATGATGTTAACGTTCTGATGATGTTAATGTTCTGATGATGTCATGTTAACATTCTGATGATGTCATGTTAACATTCTGATGATGTCATGTTAACGTTCTGATGATGTCATGTTAACGTTCTGATGATGTCATGTTAAAGTTCTGATGATGTCATGTTAACGTTCTGATGATGTCATGTTAAAGTTCTGATGATGTCATGTTAAAGTTGTGATGATGTCATGCTAATGTTCTGATGATGTTAACGTTCTGATGATGTCATGTTAATGTTCTGATGATGTTAACGTTCTGATGATGTCATGTTAACGTTCTGATGATGTCATGTTAACGTTCTGATGATGTCATGTTAAAGTTCTGATGATGTCATGGTAAAGGGACTCTTCACGTGCTGATGATTTCATGGTAACGTTCTGATGATGTCATGGTATCACGTCCTGATGATGTCATGGTAAAGAGACTCTTCACGTTCTAATGATGTCATGGTAACGTTCTGATGATGGCATGGTAACGTTCTGATGATGTCCTCTCATGGTAACGTTCTGATGATGTCATGTTAACGTTCTGATGATGTCGTGTTAATATTCTGATGATGTCATGGTAACGTTCTGATGATGTTGTGTTAATGTTCTGATGATGTCATGTTAATGTTTTATTGGATAAGTGGAGCGGCTTCCTTTGAGCCTTTGAGCAGCGCTGCCTTCAGGGGGCATCGGATAAAGGAGCGCTGCCTTCAGGGGGCATCTGATAAAGGAGCGCTGCCTTCAGGGGGCATCGGATAAAGGAGCACTGCCTTCAGGGGGCATCAGATAAAGTATGGTATCACGTTCTGATGATGTTAATGTTCTGATGATGTCTTGTTAATGTTCTGATGATGTTAACGTTCTGATGATGTCATGTTAACGTTCTGATGATGTCATGTTAATGTTCTGATGATGTTAACGTTCTGATGATGTCATGTTAACGTTCTGATGATGTCATGTAAATGTTCTGATGATGTCATGTTAACGTTCTGATGATGTCATGTTAAAGTTCTGATGATGTCATGTTAAAGTTCTGATGATCACATGCTAATGTTCTGATAATGTTAACGTTCTGATGATGTCATGCTAATGTTCTGATAATGTTAACGTTCTGATGATGTCATGTTAATGTTCTGATGATGTCATGTTAACGTTCTGATGATGTCATGTTAAAGTTCTGATGATGTCATGGTAAAGGGACTCTTCACGTGCTGATGATTTCATGGTAACGTTCTGATGATGTCATGGTAACGTTCTGATGATGTCGTGTCATGGTAATGTTCTGATGATGTCAGGGAAACGTTCTGATGATGTCATGGTAACGTTCTGATGATGTCGTGTCATGGTAACGTTCTGATGATGTCATGGTAACGTTCTGATGATGGCATGGTAACGCTCTGATGATTTCTTGGTAACGTTCTGATGATGTCATGGTATCACGTTCTGATGATGTCATGGTATCACGTCCTGATGATGTCATGGTAAAGGGACTCTTCACGTTCTGATGATGTCATGGTAACGTTCTGATGATGGCATGGTAAAGTTCTGATGATGTCGTGTCATGGTAACGTTCTGATGATGGCATGGTAACGTTCTGATGATGTCTTGTCATGGTAACGTTCTGATGATGGCATGGTAACGTTCTGATGATGTCGTGTCATGGTAATGTTCTGATGATGGCATGGTAACGTTCTGATGATGGCATGGTAACGTTCTGATGATGTCGTGTCATGGTAACGTTCTGATGATGGCATGGTAACGTTCTGATGATGTCGTGTCATGGTAATGTTCTGATGATGGCATGGTAACGTTCTGATGATGTCGTGTCATGGTAACGTTCTGATGATGGCATGGTAACGTTCTGATGATGTCGTGTCATGGTAACGTTCTGATGATGTCGTGTCATGGTAACGTTCTGATGATGGCATGGTAAAGTTCTGATGATGTCGTGTCATGGTAACGTTCTGATGATGTCGTGTCATGGTAACGTTCTGATGATGGCATGTTAACGTTCTGATGATGTTGTGTTAATATTCTGATGATGTCATGGTAACGTTCTGATGATGTCGTGTTAATATTCTGATGATGTCATGGTAACGTTCTGATGATGTTGTGTTAATGTTCTGATGATGTCATGTTAACGTTCTGATGATGTCGTGTTAATATTCTGATGATGTCATGGTAACGTTCTGATGATGTTGTGTTAATGTTCTGATGATGTCATGTTAACGTTCTGATGATGTCATGTTAAAGTTCTGATGATGTCATGTTAAAGTTCTGATGATGTCATGTTAAAGTTCTGATGATGTCATGCTAATGTTCTGATAATGTTAACGTTCTGATGATGTCATGTTAATGTTCTGATGGTGTTAACGTTCTGATGATGTCATGTTAATGTTCTGATGATGTCATGCTAATGTTCTGATAATGTTAACGTTCTGATGATGTCATGTTAATGTTCTGATGATGTCATGTTAACGTTCTGATGATGTCATGTTAACGTTCTGATGATGTCATGTTAACGTTCTGACGATGTCATGTTAAAGTTCTGATGATGTCATGGTAAAGGGACTCTTCACGTGCTGATGATTTCATGGTAACGTTCTGATGATGTCATGGTAACGTTCTGATGATGTCGTGTCATGGTAACGTTCTGATGATGTCAGGGAAACGTTCTGATGATGTCATGGTAACGTTCTGATGATGTCGTGTCATGGTAACGTTCTGATGATGTCGTGTCATGGTAACGTTCTGATGATGTCATGGTAACGTTCTGATGATGGCATGGTAACGTTCTGATGATTTCTTGGTAACGTTCTGATGATGTCATGGTATCACGTTCTGATGATGTCATGGTAACGTTCTGATGATGTCGTGTCATGGTAACGTTCTGATGATGTCATGGTAACGTTCTGATGATGTCATGGTAACGTTCTGATGATTTCTTGGTAACGTTCTGATGATGTCATGGTATCACGTCCTGATGATGTCATGGTAAAGGGACTCTTCACGTTCTGATGATGTCATGGTAACGTTCTGATGATGGCATGGTAAAGTTCTGATGATGTGGTGTCATGGTAACGTTCTGATGATGTCGTGTCATGGCAACGTTTGATGATGGCATGGTAACGTTCTGATGATGTCGTGTCATGGTAATGTTCTGATGATGTCATGGTATCACGTTCTGATGATGTCGTGTTAATATTCTGATGATGTCATGGTAACGTTCTGATGATGTTGTGTTAATGTTCTGATGACGTCATGTTAACGTTCTGATGATGTCGTGTTAATATTCTGATGATGTCATGATAACGTTCTGATGATGTCATGGTAACGTTCTTATGATGTCATGGTATCACGTTCTGATGATGTCATGTTAACGTTCTGATGATGTCATGGTATCACGTTCTGATGATGTCATGGTAACGTTCTGATGATGTCATGGTATCACGTTCTGATGATGTCGTGTTAACGTTCTGATGATGTCGTGTTAATGTTCTGATGATGTCATGGTAACGTTCTGATGATGTCATGTTAACGTTCTGATGATGTCATGTTAACGTTCTGATGATGTCGTGTTAATGTTCTGATGCTGTCATGGTAACGTTCTGATGATGTTGTGTTAATGTTCTGATGATGTCATGGTAACGTTCTGATGATGTTGTGTTAATGTTCTGATGATGGCATGGTAACGTTCTGATGATGTCATGGTAACGTTCTGATGATGTCATGGTATCGCGTTCTGATGATGTCGTGTTAACGTTCTGATGATGTCGTGTTAATGTTCTGATGATGTCATGGTAACTTTCTGATGATGTCATGTTAACGATCTGATGATGTCATGTTAACGTTCTGATGATGTCGTGTTAATGTTCTGATGATGTCATGGTAACGTTCTGATGATGTCATGGTAACGTTCTGATGATGTCATGGCAACGTTCTGATGATGTCATGGTAACGTTCTGATGATGTCATGGTATGACGTTCTGATGATGTCATGGTATCACGTTCTGATGATGTCATGGTAACGTTCTGATGATGTCATGGTATCACGTTCTGATGATGTCATGTTAACGTTCTGATGATGTCATGTTAACGTTCTGATGATGTCGTGTTAATGTTCTGATGATGTCATGGTAACGTTCTTATGATGTCATGGTAACATTCTGATGATGTCATGTTAACGTTCTGATGATGTCATGGTATCACGTCCAGTTGATGTCATGGTAAAGGGAGTCTTCACGTGCTGATGATTTCATGGTAACGTTCTGATGATGTCATGTTAACGTTCTGATGATGTCGTGTCATGTTAACGTTCTGATGATGTCATGTTAACGTTCTGATGATGTTGTGTTAATGTTCTGATGATGTCATGGGAACGTTCTGATGATGTTGTGTTAATGTTCTGATGATGTCATGGTAACGTTCTGATGATGTCATGGTAACGTTCTGATGATGTCATGGCAACGTTCTGATGATGTCATGGTAACATTCTGATGATGTCATGGTAACGTTCTGATGATGTCATGGTATCACGTTCTGATGATGTCATGTTAACGTTCTGATGATGTCATGGTATCACGTTCTGATGATGTCATGGTAACGTTCTGATGATGTCATGGTATCACGTTCTGATGATGTCATGTTAACGTTCTGATGATGTCATGGTATCACGTTCTGATGATGTCATGTTAACGTTCTGATGATGTCGTGATAATGTTCTGATGATGTCATGGTAACGTTCTGATGAGGTCATGGTAACGTTCTGATGATGTCATGGTATCACGTTCTGATGATGTCGTGTTAACGTTCTGATGATGTCGTGTTAATGTTCTGATGATGTCATGGTAACGTTCTGATGATGTCATGTTAACGTTCTGATGATGTCATGTTAACGTTCTGATGATGTCGTGTTAATGTTCTGATGATGTCATGGTAACGTTCTGATGATGTTGTGTTAATGTTCTGATGATGTCATGGTAACGTTCTGATGATGTCATGGTAACGTTCTGATGATGTCATGGCAACGTTTTGATGATTTCATGGTAACGTTCTGATGATGTCATGGTATCACGTTCTGATGATGTCATGTTAACGTTCTGATGATGTCATGGTAACGTTCTGATGATGTCATGGTATCACGTTCTGATGATGTCATGTTAACGTTCTGATGATGTCATGGTAACGTTATGATGATGTCATGGTAACGTTCTGATGATGTCATGTTAACGTTCTGATGATGTCGTGTTAATGTTCTGATGATGTCATGGTAACGTTCTGATGATGTCATGGTAACATTCTGATGATGTCATGATATCACGTCCAGTTGATGTCATGGTAAAGGGACTCTTCACGTGCTGATGATGTCGTGTCATGTTAACGTTCTGATGATGTCATGTTAACGTTCTGATGATGTCGTGTTAATGTTCTGATGATGTCATGGGAACGTTCTGATGATGTCATGGTAACGTTCTGATGATGTCATGGCAACGTTCTGATGATGTCATGGTAACGTTCTGATGATGTCATGGTAACATTCTGATGATGTCATGTTAACGTTCTGATGATGTTGTGTCAATGTTCTGATGATGTCATGGTAACGTTCTGATGATGTCATGGTAACGTTCTGATGATGTCATGGCAACGTTCTGATGATGTCATGGTAACATTCTGATGATGTCATGGTAACGTTCTGATGATGTCATGGTATCACGTTCTGATGATGTCATGTTAACGTTCTGATGATGTCATGGTATCACGTTCTGATGATGTCATGGTAACGTTATGATGATGTCATGGTATCACGTTCTGATGATGTCATGTTAATTCTGATGATGTTGTGATAATGTTCTGATGATGTCATTGTAACGTTCTGATGATGTCATGGTATCACGTTCTGATGATGGCATGGTAACGTGCTGATGATTTCATGGTAATGTTCTGATGATGTCATGGTAACGTTCTGATGATGTCGTGTCATTGTAACATTCTGATGATGGCATGGTAACGTTCTGATGATGTCATGGTAACGTTCTGATGATGTCATGGTATCACGTTTGCGATATGTCATGGTATCACGTCCTGATGATGTCATGGTAAAGGGACTCTTCACGTGCTGATGATGTCATGGTAACGTTCTGATGATGTCATGGTAAAGGGACTCTTCACGTGCTGATGATGTCATGGTAACGTTCTGATGATGTCATGGTAACGTTCTGATGATGTGATGTCATGGTAACGTTCTGATGATGTCATGGTAACGTTCTGATGATGTCATGGTAACGTTCTGATGATGTCATGGTAAAGGGACTCTTCACGTGCTGATTATGTCATGGTAACGTTCTGATGATGTCTTGTTATCATGGTCTGATGATGTCATGGTAAAGGGACTCTTCACGTGCTGATGATGTCACGTTCTGACACACACACACACACACACACACACACACACACACACACACACACACACACACAGCCATCTGCTGCCCACACACACTCGCGCTGTTTCCACCTGTGGTGTGCAACCCGAAGGGAGAAGATTAATACGAAGAAAAAATAACAATGCAATTCTTGTTCTTATTAAAATATAACTTTAATTTCACTTATGAACACAGCACTTTAATTAAATTAAATCTGAAATTACAAAGATACAAATAAATATAAATTAAAACACAAAGTAATGTTTAAATAAAAAGTATAACAAAATGAATAAGACATGTTGGAAACCAGGTGATGAGCTCCCAATAGGAGAAAGTGATTGGAAATGTATGTTTTTAATGTTTAAAGGTGAATGCTGCTGTAACGCTGTGAACAATGCTGTGAACAAAGGTAGATTGAAGCCGTGCTCTCCTCGCTGTCTGATGAGATTTAGATATCGAGGAAGTTTTAAAAAGCTAGTTAAGTGCTATTCAGAGCATTGAAAGGCCAAGCGTTGAAAAAGCCAAACGAGAGTCTAAAGAGCGTGAAGGAGGGGGGGGGGGCTGGGGGCTGGGGGGGGGTCACCTCTCTCCAGAGTTAGCCGGCTGAACGCTTTCTCTCCGGGACAAAAGCTTTCTAATTGAGAACAAACTGTCAGAGAAAGAAACGAGAGCGTGACCACAGAGACTGGAGTGGGGGGGGGGAGTGGGGGGGGGGGGGGAGTGGGGGGGGCTTCAGAGTTCAAAGGCTTTATCATCATCGGTGCTACAGTGAAGATATGCACATATAGATATAGATATATTAGACACAACACTAAATGAAGGAAGGTGAGATCCTGCAGGAGTTAGTTGTGATTACACACACACACACACACACACACAGTACACACACACACACACAGTACACACACAGTACACACACACACACACACACAGTACACACACACACACAGTACACACACACACACACACAGTACCCACACACACACAGTACACACACACACACACAGTACACCACACACACACAGTACACACACAGTACACACACACACACACACACACAGTACACACAAACACACACAGTACACACACAGTACACACACACACACACACAGTACACACACACACACAGTACACACACACACACACACACAGTACACACACACACACACACAGTACACACACAGTACACACACAGTACACACACAGTACACACACACACACACACACACAGTACAACACCACACACAGTACACACACACACACACACAGTACACACACACACACACACACACACACACACAGTACACACACACACACACAGTACACACACGCACACACACAGTACACACACACACACACACAGTACACACACACACAGTACACACACACACAGTACACACACAGTACACACACAGTACACACACAGTACACACACAGTACACACACACACACACAGTACACACACACACACACACACACAGTACACACACACACACAGTACACACACACACACAGTACACACACAGTACACACCACAGTACACACACAGTACACACACAGTACACACACAGTACACACACACACACAGTACACACACAGTACCACACAGTACACACACAGTACACACACAGTACACACACGTACACACACAGTACACACACACACAGTACACACACAGTACACACACACACACACACACACACACACAGTACACACAGTACACACACACACACACACACACACACAGTACACACACACACACACACACAGTACACACACAGTACCACACACACACACACAGTACACACACACACACACACACACACACACACACAGTACACACACAGTACACACAGTACACACACACACACACACACAGTACACACACACACAGTACACACAGTACACACACAGTACACACACACACACACAGTACACACACAGTACACACACACACACACACACACAGTACACACACTCACAATCAGAGCTGTAATAATATTACTTTAGTCGGTAACGGAGTAGTGTAACACGTTACTTTATAATTCAGTAATCACACTACAGTTCCTAACGTTGCCCCGACACGCGTTACTTCGTTACTTTGATCAAATCAGTCATAATCACACTGACAGACAAGAGGGGTTTCCGCCGCAGGTTTATATGCACGTAATCTGCGCGACTTGCGCGTCCACATCTCCACGTGCAGTGCTGCATAAACATGGCTGAGTCAGCGATAACTCTCGAGGGCTGGAGGTCTGCCCATTATTTTGAGTTCGTCCGAAGAATAGACAGGAATGTGACGGTGAGGTGCAAACTGTGTCCAGGCCAGAAGCTGTTATCCACTGCTGTAAACACCACGTCAAACCTCATACACTGCAAAGAACACATGCTAAGGTGAAGCTAATAGCTAAGGACCCCGAACCCAGAGTGAGGATGTTGTTGTGCTAACACCAAGAAGAAATCGGTTATCCGACAAACTATTTGAGACTCCTCCTAATGCGGTATAACCACTGCTTCAGTGACAGTGTGGTAATAGGCCTGTGTTCACAGCCAATGCCACTTTGGCCTATTTTCGCTTTTGTTTGTTAATGATGTTAAAGGCCATGTTGACTATATTGTATATCTTTTAGCTTCTGTTCAATTAATGAAGCTCATGCTTTAGGTTGTGTTCTTTTTCATTAGCCTTTAGGTTATTTAATGCTGATAGGCCTTTTTTTGTTGTTGAGGCAATCAATATTTGTGTATTTAATGTGTTATCAAGGCCAACCTCTTATTTTGTTTTATACAGGCTATTTATTTGTAAAGTATTTGTTTATGTTGCCAGTGTCACGTCACATTGATATGGCCCACTTGTTCCGTTACTACAGTGTTTCTCTTGAAATGCTCTTCCCGTGTCACAGACTGTTAGCTTGTTGTGGGAGAGCTGGCAGCCTATTTTATTAAAGAGCATATAAAGAAAGACTTGTGTTATGTCTTCCTTATTGCAATAGTAATTGGGGTGCAAGTGGAGTCTCGCAGAGGCAAACCTGTGGCGCGCTCACACTGTAGGGGCGCCGCAGTCTGCGTGATCTGCCCGTAGGGAGGGGCGGGCCGGCGAGTAAAGGAAGGAGTAAAGGAGGAGTAAAGGAAGGAGTAAAGGAACGTAAAGGAAAGAGTAAAGGAACGAGTAAAGGAACGAGTAAAGGAAGGAGTAAAGGAACGAGTAAAGGAACGTAAAGGAAAGAGTAAAGGAAGGAGTAAAGGAAGGAGTAAAGGAAGGAGTAAGGAAGGAGTAAAGGAACGAGTAAAGGAAGGAGTAAAGGAACGACTAAGGGAGGAGTAAAGGAACGAGTAAGGAACGAGTAAAGGGGAGTAAAGGAAGGAGTAAAGGAACGAGTAAAGGAACGTAAAGGAAAGAGTAAAGGAAGGAGTAAAGGAAGGAGTAAAGGAAGGAGTAAAGGAACGAGTAAAGGAAGGAGTAAAGGAAGGAGTAAAGGAAGGAGTAAAGGAACGAGTAAAGGAAGGAGTAAAGGAACGACTAAGGGAGGAGTAAAGGAACGAGTAAAGGAAGGAGTAAAGGAAGGAGTAAAGGAAGGAGTAAAGGAACGTAAAGGAAAGAGTAAGGAAGAAAAGGAGTAAAGAAGGAGTAAGGAAGGAGTAAAGGAACGAGTAAAGGAACGTAAAGGAAAGAGTAAAGGAAGGAGTAAAGGAAGGAGTAAAGGAAGGAGTAAAGGAATAAAGGAAGGAGTAAGGAACGAGTAAAGGAAGGAGTAAAGGAACGACTAAGGAGAGTAAAGGAACGAGTAAAGGAACGAGTAAAGGAAGGAGTAAAGGAACGAGTAAAGGAACGAGTAAAGGAACGAGTAAAGGAAGGAGTAAAGGAACGAGTAAAGGAAGGAGTAAAGGAACGAGTAAAGGAAGGAGTAAAGGACGAGTTAAAGGAACGAGTAAAGGAAGGAGTAAAGGAACGAGTAAAGGAAGGAGTAAAGGAAGGAGTAAAGGAACGTAAAGAAAGAGTAAAGGAACGAGTAAAGGAAGGAGTAAAGGAACGAGTAAAGAACGAGTAAAGGAACGAGTAAAGGAACGAGTAAAGGAAGGAGTAAAGGAAGGAGTAAGGAAGGAGTAAAGGAACAGTAAAGGAACGAGTAAAGGAACGAGTAAAGGAAGGAGTAAAGGAAGGAGTAAAGGAACGAGTAAAGGAAGGAGTAAGGAACGACTAAGGGAGTAAAGGAACGAGTAAAGGAACGAGTAAAGGAAGGAGTAAAGGAAGGAGTAAAGGAACGAGTAAGGAACGTAAAGGAAAGAGTAAGGAAGGAGTAAAGAAGGAGGATAAGGAAGGAGTAAAGGAAGGAGTAAAGGAACGAGTAAAGGAAGGAGTAAAGGAAGGTAAAGGAAGGAGTAAAGGAAGGAGTAAAGGAACGAGTAAAGGAAGGAGTAAAGGAAGGAGTAAAGGAAGAGTAAAGGAACGAGTAAAGGAAGGAGTAAAGGAACGAGTAAAGGAACGAGTAAAGGAAGGAGTAAAGGAAGGAGTAAAGGAACGAGTAAAGGAACGAGTAAAGGAAGGAGTAAAGGAAGGAGTAAAGGAACGAGTAAGGAAGGAGTAAAGGAAGAGTAAAGGAACGAGTAAAGGAACGTAAAGGAAAGAGTAAAGGAAGAGTAAAGGAAGGAGTAAAGGAAGGAGTAAAGGAACGTAAAGGAAGAGTAAAGGAACGAGTAAAGGAACGTAAAGGAAGGAGTAAAGGAAGGAGTAAAGGAACGAGTAAAGGAACGAGTAAAGGAACGTAAAGGAAGGAGTAAAGGAACGAGTAAAGGAAGGAGTAAGGAAGGAGTAAAGGAACGAGTAAAGCGTAAAGGAAGAGTAAAGGAACGAGTAAAGGAACGAGTAAAGGAACTAGTAAAGGAACGTAAAGGAAGGAGTAAGGAACGAGTAAAGGAAGGAGTAAAGGAAGGAGTAAAGGAACGAGTAAAGGAACGAGTAAAGGAACGAGTAAAGGAAGGAGTAAAGGAAGGAGTAAAGGAAGGAGTAAAGGACGTAAAGGAAGGAGTAAAGGAACGAGTAAGGAAGGAGTAAAGGAACGAGTAAAGGAACTAAAGGAAGGAGTAAAGGAACGAGTAAAGGAAGGAGTAAAGGAACGAGTAAAGGAAGGAGTAAAGGAACGAGTAAAGGAACGAGTAAAGGAAGGAGTAAAGGAAGGAGTAAAGGAACGAGTAAAGGAACGAGTAAAGGAACGAGTAAAGGAACGTAAAGGAAGGAGTAAAGGAAGGAGTAAAGGAAGAGTAAAGGAACGTAAAGGAAGGATAAAGGAAGGAGTAAAGGAGGTAAAGGAACGAGTAAAGGAAGGAGTAAAGGAACGAGTAAAGGAAGGATAAAGGAACGAGTAAAGGAACGAGTAAAGGAAGGAGTAAAGGAAGGAGTAAAGGAAGGAGTAAAGGAAGGAGTAAGGAACGTAAAGGAAAGAGTAAAGGAACGAGTAAAGGAAGGAGTAAAGGAACGAGTAAAGGAAGGAGTAAAGGAACGAGTAAAGGAACGAGTAAAGGAAGGAGTAAAGGAAGGAGTAAAGGAAGGAGTAAAGGAACGAGTAAAGGAACGAGTAAAGGAACGAGTAAAGGAACGTAAAGGAAGGAGTAAAGGAACGAGTAAAGGAACGAGTAAAGGAACGTAAAGGAAGGAGTAAAGGCACGAGTAAAGGAACGAGTAAAGGAACGAGTAAAGGAACGTAAGGAAGGAGTAAAGGAACGATAAAGGAAGGAGTAAAGGAAGGAGTAAAGGAACGAGTAAAGGAACGTAAAGGAAGGAGTAAAGGAACGAGTAAAGGAAGGAGTAAAGGAACGAGTAAAGGAACGAGTAAAGGAACGAGTAAAGGAAGAGTAAAGGAAGGAGTAAAGGAACGAGTAAAGGAACGAGTAAAGGAAGGAGTAAAGGAACGAGTAAAGGAACGAGTAAAGGAAGGAGTAAAGGAACGAGTAAAGGAAGGAGTAAAGGAAGGAGTAAAGGAACGTAAAGGAAGAGTAAAGGAACGAGTAAAGGAAGGAGTAAAGGAACGAGTAAAGGAAGGAGTAAAGGAACGAGTAAAGGAACGAGTAAAGGAAGGAGTAAAGGAAGGAGTAAAGGAAGGAGTAAAGGAAGGAGTAAAGGAACGAGTAAAGGAACGAGTAAAGGAACGTAAAGGAAGGAGTAAAGGAAGGAGTAAAGGAACGAGTAAAGGAACGAGTAAGGAAGGAGTAAAGGAACGAGTAAAGGAACGTAAAGGAAAGAGTAAAGGAAGGAGTAAAGGAAGGAGTAAAGGAAGGAGTAAAGGAAGAGTAAAGGAACGAGTAAAGGAAGGAGTAAAGGAAGGAGTAAAGGAACGAGTAAAGGAAGGAGTAAAGGAACGACTAAGGGAGGAGTAAAGGAACGAGTAAAGAAGGAGTAAAGGAAGGAGTAAAGGAAGGAGTAAAGGAACGAGTAAAGGAAGGAGTAAAGGAACGAGTAATGGAACGAGTAAAGGAACGAGTAAAGGAACGAGTAAAGGAAGGAGTAAAGGAAGGAGTAAAGGAACGAGTAAAGGAAGGAGTAAAGGAACGAGTAAAGGAAGGAGTAAAGGAAGGAGTAAAGGAAGGAGTAAAGGAAGGAGTAAAGGAAGGAGTAAAGGAACGTAAAGGAAAGAGTAAAGGAACGAGTAAAGGAACGAGTAAAGGAACGAGTAAAGGAACGTAAAGGAAAGAGTAAAGGAAGGAGTAAAGGAAGGAGTAAGGAACGAGTAAAGGAAGGAGTAAAGGAAGGAGTAAAGGAACGAGTAAAGGAAGGAGTAAAGGAACGAGTAACGGAAGGAGTAAAGGAAGGAGTAAAGGAACGAGTAAAGGAAGGAGTAAAGGAACGAGTAAAGGAACGAGTAAGGAAGGAGTAAAGGAACGAGTAAAGGAACGAGTAAAGGAAGGAGTAAAGGAAGGAGTAAAGGAACGTAAAGGAAAGAGTAAAGGAAGGAGTAAGGAAGGAGTAAAGGAACGTAAGGAAAGAGTAAAGGAACGAGTACGGAAGGAGTAAAGGAAGGAGTAAAGGAAGGAGTAAAGGAACGAGTAAAGGAACGAGTAAAGGAAGGAGTAAAGGAACGAGTAAAGGAACGAGTAAAGGAACGATAAAGGAACGATAAAGGACGAGTAAAGGAACGAGTAAAGGAAGGAGTAAAGGAAAGAGTAAAGGAACGAGTAAAGGAAGGAGTAAAGGAACGAGTAAAGGAACGAGTAAAGGAAGGAGTAAAGGAAGGAGCAAAGGAACAAATAAAGAACGAGTAAAGGAAGGAGTTAAAGGAAGGAGTAAAGGAAGGAGTAAAGGAAGGAGTAAAGGAACGAGTAAAGGAACGAGTAAAGGAACGAGTAAAGGAACGTAAGAACGAGTAAAGGAACGAGTAAAGGAACGAGTAAAGGAAGGAGTAAAGGAAGGAGTAAAGGAAGGAGTAAAGGAAGGAGTAAAGGAAGGAGTAAAGGAAGGAGTAAAGGAACGAGTAAAGGAACGAGTAAAGGAACGAGTAAGGAACGAGTAAAGGAACGTAAGGAAGGAGTAAAGGAAGGAGTAAAGGAACGAGTAAAGGAACGAGTAAAGGAAGGAGTAAAGGAAAGTAAAGGAAGGAGTAAGGAAGGAGTAAAGGAAGAGTAAAGGAACGAGTAAGGACGTAAAAGGAAGGAGTAAAGGAACGAGTAAAGGAACGGTAAAGGAACGAGTAAAGGAAGGAGTAAAGGAAGGAGTAAAGGAACGAGTAAAGGAAGGAGTAAAGGAAGGAGTAAGGAAGGAGTAAAGGAAGGAGTAAAGGAACGTAAAGGAAGGAGTAAAGGAACGAGTAAAGGAACGAGTAAAGGAACGTAAAGTAAGGAGTAAAAGGAAGGAGTAAAGGAAGGAGTAAAGGAAGGAGTAAAGGAGAGTAAAGGAACGAATAAAGGAACGAGTAAAGGAACGAGTAAAGGAACGTAAAGGAACGAGTAAAGGAACGAGTAAAGGGAACGTAAAGGAAGGAGTAAAGGAAGGAGTAAAGGAAGGAGTAAAGAAGGAGTAAAGGAACGTAAAGAAGGAGTAAAGGAAGGAGTAAAGGAACGAGTAAAGGAACGAGTAAAGGAACGTAAGGAAGGAGTAAAGGAACGAGTAAAGGAAGGAGTAAAGGAAGGAGTAGGAACTAGTAAAGGAACGTAAAGGAACGAGTAAAGGAACGAGTAAAGGAACGTAAAGGAAGGAGTAAAGGAAGGAGTAAAGGAAGGAGTAAAGGAAGAGTAAAGGAACGAGTAAAGGAACGATAAAGGAAGAGTAAAGGAAGGAGTAAGGAAGGAGTAAAGGAACGAGTAAAGGAAGGAGTAAAGGAAGGAGTAAAGGAACGAGAAAGGAAGGAGTAAAGGAAGGAGTAAAGGAGGAGTAAAGGAACGTAAAGGAACGAGTAAAGGAACGAGTAAAGGAAGGAGTAAAGGAAGGAGTAAAGGAACGAGTAAAGGAACGAGTAAAGGAACGAGTAAAGGAACGTAAAGGAAGAGTAAAGGAAGGAGTTAAAGGAAGGAGTAAAGGAAGGAGTAAAGGAAGGAGTAAAGGAAGTAAGGAAGGAGTAAAGGAAGGAGTAAAGGAACGTAAGGAAGGAGTAAAGGAAGGAGTAAGGAAGGAGTAAAGGAACGAGTAAAGGAACGTAAAGGAAGGAGTAAAGGAACGAGTAAAGGAAGGAGTAAAGGAAGGAGTAAAGGAACGAGTAAAGGAACGTAAAGGAACGAGTAAAGGAACGAGTAAAAAACGTAAAGGAAGGAGTAAAGGAAGGAGTAAAGGAAGGAGTAAAGGAAGGAGTAAAGGAAGGAGTAAAGGAACGAGTAAAGGAACGAGTATGTAGAGAGTAACGAAGTAGTGTAATATATTACTTTTTTTTAGTACGACCCCATCTCTGCCACAGTACACACACACACTCACAGTACACACACACACACACACACACACACACAGTACACACACACAGAGTACAACACACACAGAGTACAACACACACACACAGAGTACACACACACACACAGAGTACAACACACACACACAGAGTACAACATACACACAGTACACACACACAGTACACACACAGTACACACACACAGTACACACACAGTACACACACAGTACAACACACACAGTACACACACAGTACACACACAGTACACACACACACACACACAGTACACACACAGAGTACAACACACACAGTACACACACACAGTACACACAGCACAAACACACACATTACACACACACACCACACACACACAAAGTATAATACACACACAGTACCACACACAGTACACACACAGTACACACACACAATACACACACACAGTACACACACACAGAGTACAACACACACACAGTACAACACACACAGTACAAACACACACACACACAGTACACACAGTATAATACACATCCAGTACACACAGTACACACACAGTACACACACAGAGTACAACACACACACAGAGTTACAACCACACACAGTACACACACACACACACAGTACAACACACACAGTACACACACACAGTACAACACACACAGTACAAACACACAGTACAACACACACAGTACACACACACAGAGTACAACACACACAGTACACACACAGTACAACACACACATTACACACACACACACACAGTACACACACACACACACACACACACACAGTAACACACACAGTATAATACACACACAGTACACACACACAGTACACACACAGTAAAACACACAGTACACACACACAGAGTACAACACACACACACACAGAGTACAACACACACACAGTACAACACCACAGTACAAACACACCACACACAGTACAACACACACAGTACAAACACACACACACACAGTAACACACAGTATAATCACACACAGTACCATACAGTACAACCACAGTACACACACACACTACACACACACAGTACACTCAGGTGTGTCTCTGAGCTGGATCTCCTCCTCAGGTGGTGTCTCTGAGCTGGATACCTTCCTCAGGGGTGTCTCTGAGCCGGATACCCTCCTCAGGTGGTGTCTCTGAGCTGGATACCCTCCTCAGGTGTGTCTCTGAGCTGGATACCCTCCTCAGGTGGTGTCTCTGAGCTGGATACCCTCCTCAGGTGGTGTCTCTGAGCTGGATATCCTCCTCAGTGGTGTCTCTGAGCTGGATACCCTCCTCAGGTGGTGTCTCTGAGCTGGATATCCTCCTCAGGTGGTGTCTCTGAGCTGGATCTCCTCCTCAGGTGGTGTCTCTGAGCTGGATACCCTCCCGGTGGTGTCTCTGAGCTGGATACCTCTCTCAGGTGGTGTCTCTGACTGGATCTCCTCCTCAGGTGGTGTCTCTGAGCTGGATACCCTCCTCAGGTGGTGTCTCTGAGCTGGATCTCCTCCTCAGGTGTGTCTCTGAGCTGGATACCCTCCTGAGGTGGTGTCTCTGAGGCGGATACCTCCTCAGTGGTGTCTCTGAGCTGGATACCCTCCTCAGGTGGTGTCTCTGACTGGATACCCTCCTCAGTGGTGTCTCTGAGCTGGATCTCCTCCTCAGGTGGTGTCTTGAGCTGGATACCCTCCTCAGGTGGTGTCTCTGAGCTGGATATCTTCCTCAGGTGGTGTCTCTGAGCTGGATCTCCTCCTCAGGTGGTGTCTCTGAGCTGGATACCCTCCTCAGGTGGTGTCTCTGAGCTGGATACCCTCCTCAGGTGGTGTCTCTGAGCTGGATACCCTCCTCAGGTGGTGTCCTGAGCTGGATCTCCTCCTCAGGTGGTGTCTCTGAGCTGGATCTCCTCCTCAGGTGGTGTCTCTGAGCTGGATCTCCTCCTCAGGTGGTGTCTCTGAGTTGGATATCCTCCTCAGGTGGTGTCTCTGAGCTGGATACCCTCCTCAGGTGGTGTCTCTGAGCTGATCTCCTCCTCAGGTGGTGTCTCTGAGCTGGATACCCTCCTCAGGTGGTGTCTCTGAGCTGGATCTCTCCTCCGGTGGTGTCCTGAGCTGGATACCCTCCTGAGGTGGTGTCTCTGAGCTGGATACCCTCCTCATGGTGTCTCTGAGCTGGATCTCCTCCTCAGGTGGTGTCTCTGAGCTGGATATCCTCGTCAGGTGGTGTCTCTGAGCTGGATATCCTCCTCAGGTGGTGTCTCTGAGCTGGATCTCCTCCTCAGGTGGTGTCTCTGAGCTGGATCTCCTCCTCAGGTGGTGTCTCTGAGCTGGATATCCTCCTCAGGTGGTGTCTCTGAGCTGGATCTCCTCCTCAGGTGGTGTCTCTGAGCTGGATCTCCTCCTCAGGGGTGTCTCTGAGCTGGATATCCTCCTCAGGTGGTGTCTCCTCATTGTGAGGTTCACAAAGCCTCCGTAGTCTCAGTGGTTCAGAGTGGGAGCACTGATTGTCCTCTGAAGACGCCATCAATCAGCCCATCAGCGTCTCATTAACATCAGGAGATCACTGAAGGATGTCCTCCTGCAGACCCTCAGGACAACCACAGACTCACAGACGCTCAGGACAAACCAGACCCTCAGGACAACCACAGACCCTCAGGACAACCACAGACCGGATACAAACCAGAGCTGAGTATAGTGACTCTACGAGAGTCTAAATGAGACGACTAAACAACATCATGCCCCATTAGCCACCTTTAGCTTAGCGTGGTCATGTGACCGTGCTGCAGTTTCCTTTATATTAAATTACATGTTACTTGTTAGACGTTTTTATCCAAGCGACTAACATACTCATACTGTGGACAACCCCCACAGGAGCAATTTGGGTGAAGTGTCTCAGGGACACAACGACATGCTGACTGCAGTGGGGTTTGAACCTGTGACCCCCTGATCCCAACACCTACGGACAACCCACTACGCCACACCCTATCCAACATCAACCTTTAGCTTAGCGGTGTTGACGTGAAGTCATGTGACCGTGCTGTAGTTCCTTCATAGCCACATTAGCCTCCTTTAGCTTAGCGGTGGTGACGTGAAGTCATGTGACCGTGCTGTAGTTCCTTTATAGCCCAACATTACCTCCTTTAGCTTGCGGTGGTGACGTGAAGTCATGTGACCGTGCTGTAGTTCCTTCATAGCCCAACATTAGCCTCCTTTAGCTTAGCGGTGGTGACGTGAAGTCATGTGACCTTGCTGTAGTTCCTTTATAGCCCAACATTAGCCTCCTTTAGCTTAGCGGTGGTGACGTGAAGTCATGTGACCTTGCTGTAGTTCCTTTATAGCCCAACATTAGCCTCCTTTAGCTTAGCGGTGGTAACGTGAAGTCATGTGACCGTGCTGTATTTCCTTTATAGCCCAACATTAGCCTCCTTTAGCTTAGCGGTGGTGACGTGAAGTCATGTGACCGTGCTGTAGTTCCTTTATAGCCCAACATTAGCCCCTTTAGCTTAGCGGTGGTGACGTGAAGTCATGTGACCGTGCTGTAGTTCCTTTATAGCCCAACATTAGCCTCCTTTAGCTTAGCGATGGTGACGTGAAGTCATGTGACCGTGCTGTAGTTCCTTTATAGCCAACATTAGCCTCCTTTAGCTTAGCGGTGGTGACGTGAAGTCATGTGACTGTGCTGCAGTTCCTTTATAGCTCAACATTAGCCTCCTTTAGCTTAGCGGTGGTGACGTGAAGTCATGTGACCTTGCTGCAGTTCCTTTATTGCCCAACATTAGCCTCCTTTAGCTTAGCGGTGGTAACGTGAAGTCATGTGACCTGCTGTAGTTCCTTTATAGCTCAACATTAGCCTCCTTTAGCTTAGCGGTGGTGACGTGAAGTCATGTGACCGTGCTGTAGTTCCTTATAGCCCAACATTAGCCTCCTTTAGCTTAGCGGTGGTGACGTGAAGTCATGTGACCGTGCTGTAGTTCCTTTATAGCCCAACATTAGCCACCTTTAGCTTAGCGGTGGTGACGTGAAGTCATGTGACCGTGCTGTAGTTCCTTTAGTCCAACATTAGCCACCTTTAGCTTAGCGGTGGTGACGTGAAGTCATGTGACCGTGCTGTAGTTCCTTTATAGCCCAACATTAGCCACCTTTAGCTTAGCGGTGGTGACGTGAAGTCATGTGACCGTGCTGTAGTTCCTTTATAGCCCAACATTAGCCTCCTTTAGCTTAGCGGTGGTGACGTGAAGTCATGTGACCTTGCTGTAGTTCCTTTATAGCCCAACATTAGCCTCCTTTAGCTTAGCGGTGGTAACGTGAAGTCATGTGACCGTGCTGTAGTTCCTTTATAGCTCAACATTAGCCTCCTTTAGCTTAGCGGTGGTGACGTGAAGTCATGTGACCGTGCTGTAGTTCCTTTATAGCCCAACATTAGCCTCCTTTAGCTTAGCGGTGGTGACGTGAAGTCATGTGACCGTGCTGTAGTTCCTTTATAGCCCAACATTAGCCTCCTTTAGCTTAGCGGTGGTGACGTGAATCATGTGACTGTGCTGTAGTTCCTTTATAGCTCAACATTAGCCTCCTTTAGCTTAGCGGTGGTGACGTGAAGTCATGTGACCTTGCTGTAGTTCCTTTATTGCCCAACATTAGCCTCCTTTAGCTTAGCGGTGGTGACGTGAAGTCATGTGACCTGCTGTAGTTCCTTTATAGCCCAACATTAGCCTCCTTTAGCTTAGCGGTGGTAACGTGAAGTCATGTGACCGTGCTGTAGTTCCTTTATAGCTCAA
>JAAKFY010000022.1:40635749-40693249 GCA_011823955.1 Dissostichus mawsoni
GTTGAAATTAAATTGAATCTTTTTTCTTTTTTTGAAATGTTTTCTAATAATTTGACTTTTTTTCTTAGAAATGTTGAACTTTTCACAGAATTGACTTTAACTGAAAATGTAAGGTTTTTGAAAAGTTGTGGTTTTAGTTTAAATATTTTCTAAATCTTTAGGCACATTTATTTTGTTGAAATTTTGACAAAATACTTTCCAAATCTTTGAGTTCCGGTTTTTTTGTGTTATTTGTATTTTCTTCATTGAGGGAGTTTACATCTGACCTGTTGGGGCGGTATCAGCCTCATGTGCGTCGCCATTTATTCATTCAATCTTTCATCCATCTTTTGAAAACAGGGAGAGACTTTGAGGACATCGGGGTGGGATGCGGGGTTTCTGGGACCGTTGTCTTTGTTTGCTAAATATAACGTGAATAAGTCAACGTCCTTCCCCCCAAATCTTTCGTGGATCTTCCCGTTATTCAACGTTACGTTTTCCACACAGGTCATGAATATGTGTTTGAGCTCCTTCAACGACCGACTCCTTTTGAACGTCACCTGATTCATAAATGGAAGAAACGAGGAGTGAAAACAACACGGTGGTGATGTATAAGAACGAGAGAATAGGAGGACCTCAACATTACCATACATCGCTCTCCCTGCAGAGGTCAGAGGTCACAGTATAGACGAGCAGTGTGCTGGATTTAATGTGAGACACACACACACACACACACACACATACACACACACACAAAAGGGGTCACCAGCAGGATTATTCCTGTTGACCGCCGCTGTTATTGGAGGGTTTTCAGAAGAAGAGAAGATGAAGGGCGCAACTACACCAACACAACCTCCCAAATTTCAATTCGTATCAGTGTGTGTGTGTGTGTGTGTTTTAATGAAGCAGTGTCTTTGTTGTAAACTGGGTCTGGCGGTCTGAACCCATGAATCTGTCTTTGTCTCGTATGTAGGTTTGCAGACAGTGTTAGAGAATGAGCGTCTGTTAAAGAGTTAATTCCACGATGTGTAAAAACACACTTCATTTTAATTAAGTGGTTTTAAAGTGGCTGCCATCACGTTTTGCCCCCCCCCCCCTCCCGTTGTCAGGAGTGTGCATACCGTTGGTCTAAACCGAAAAATGCTGTGATTTGTGGAAACCTTACAATCTGCTTATTGTTTGGGCGACGCTTTGTTTACATTTGTAATGTTTCAATGATTGAGCTGACTTCCAGAAGCACGCCCGTCAACAAGGTATGAACGTTTGGATAATGGAGATTTATTTGGTTCTAACTTTTGCAAACATGGGCTTCTCGTTTTCATTCAACAACTGTGGAAATATCAGTTTTCCAGCCAAATAGAAGCTTAAAAGTGAACTGGATCCAACGTTGGAGTCTGGAGAACAAAAATACCCAAATCTTCCCTAGATCTTCCCTATAGTTCTTCAATGGATCTTCCCAAATATTCCCTGGGTCTTCCCTGTAGTTCTTCAATGGATCTTCCCAAATATTCCCTGGGTCTTCCCTGTAGTTCTTCAATGGATCTTCCCAAATATTCCCTGGGTCTTTCCCGTAGTTTCAATGGATCTTCCTGTAGTTCTTCAATGGATCTTCCCAAATTCCCTGGGTCTTCCCAAAGTTCTTCAATGGATCTTCCCAAATATTCCTGGTCTTCCCCTGCTAAATCCAGATTTTCCCCAATCTTTTAACCCTTCATTGGATCCTCCCCGTATCGGGCCCTGGCCTGGATCTTTTTCCCAGATTTTCCTCGGATCTTCACCTGTCTTCCTGGATACGCCGCACTAATGCCAAACAAACAAGAGCAACTTCCACAGACGATTAAACTTAAAATGTGCAAAACCCAAAGGAAAAGAAACATAAACACTGAGGCTCATGGGAAATGTAGTATTAAGAGCCGTCTGCCTAAATAAAGGATAAAACCTTATGAATCTGAAACATGAAAACACAGAAAAACTGTTCAAGGTGTGTGTGTGTGTGTGTGTGTGGTGTGTGTGTGTGTGTGTGTGTGTGTGTGGTGGTGTGTGTGTGTGTGTGTGTGTGTGTGTGTGTGTGTGTGTGTGTGTGTGTGTGGGTGTGTGTGTGTGTGTGTTGTGTGTGTGTCAGACAGGCATTGAGAATGAACGTAATCCTCTTAGCTCTTGTTGTGGCTTGTCCTCCGTCTCTCTGCTCACTGAGACATGAAGTCCGGTTCCTATGTGGATACAAAACATCATAGTTTAAGAGAGTAAACATGTGTACCCCTTTAAAACATCTAACTAAATAAGTCAAACACTTGAGTAAATGTCCGTCTCGTTAACACACTGTAGAAACACAGAAGCTAACAGTTTCCCTCTGCTTCCAGTGCTTATGCTAAGCTAAGCTAATCAAATCCTGGATATCAGACTTTGGTGTCGGACAAGAAATACAATATAATGAGGTTTGTTTTTGACCCGACAGGTAATGAGTACGTCCATCATATGATACCCAAGTGGTTCCACATTTGTAGAAAATAGCAAATTTCAGTCTAAACGCTTTTATCTATTTATGTCCTCCGTTCACCTATTACTTTTAATTATATATTTCTACCCTTCATTCATTAGTTTTGGCTATTTATTCCTACCAATTCAGCTATTCGGTTCCACAGTCTACTAACAACTTTTATCTCTTTGTTTCCATCTTTTATCATTATTATAAACTATTCATTTCTACCACTTTTACTTTTTATTGGAACTCCTCTGCAGAAATGTCTCTATACTTGACTCTCAGATCTGGTCTTGGACTTGTTTTGAACTCAAGGTGGTCTCAGAGCTGCAGCTGTCCATGCATCAGTGTGTGTGTGTGTGTGTGTGTGTGTGTGTGTGTGTGTGTGTGTGTGGTGTGGTGGTGTGTGTGTGTGTGTGTGTGTGTGTGTGTGTGTGTGTGTGGTGTGTGTGTGTGTGTGTGTGTGTGTGTGTGTGTGTGTGTGTGTGTGTGTGTCACCTCGGGGCATTTTGTCACTTAGGGGACATTTGGCTGATCCCCCCCCCCCCCTGAACTGCACGCTTCAAAGGCCGGATGAGCCGATGAGGGTCAGGGCGGCTCAGGACTAACTGATTTAGGAAGGTTAGTCTTCACTCTGAAATCCATCCTCTTTGTCCGGCTCTGGCCTCTTTAATTCCTCTTCCTCTGCTTCAGTGAGCTACAGACGCAGAGTGTAACAGTGGAGACGACCCCGAAACACGGCGTTTCTCACGGGAGGTTCATCTGATGTCAGCGAGCTCATCAGGTGTTTGAGCCACAGTCAAACATCTCGTCCGTCACTTCCTCTGTCGACTCCCTTTGGCTCCTATATGACGCCACTTCATACTTCATGCTGTCTGTGTGTGAGGGTTAGGGTACATGCACTGTTACTCACAGAACCAGGAACCAGGAGAGGTGTTGGAATGATCTGGAAGGAAACCAGACCTTCAGAGTAAAATAATGCTGCTTTATTTAGAGAGTCTGAAAATCCAGTTGGACCCAAAGACCAAAGCCAACGTAAGAAGCATCGTATGTTCCTGTGACGGTTTTATACGATCCCTCTCAGCCTCGTGTCACTCTGGACTCTTGAGACCCCAAAGTTTAATGATAGAAATGTTTAGTAGGGTCTCCAGCACATAGAGACTGCTGGATGCTAACCTGCAGATGTTGGGACATTTACACAATTAGCATACGTTGAGTTAATGAAAGTGAATGGCATTATAGTCTATGGGGACAACAGTTAAACAAGGACTTGATTTGGACAGTTCTGGAGTGGTGTTGGAGGTTACTGAGGATCCTGAATCCATTTCTGACATCTCCAGGATCATAAATGTCAGTTCGAACCAGAAAGAGGACAGATGTGTCCTCTCTGTGGACTGAGCAGTGCTGAGACCATTGGATACAGAGAGCACCAGATGGACACCATTACCTGTGGACACCTGATTTACAAATAGAGAGGCAGTCTGTCCAGATGATCCAGAGTCCCCTAAGTCTTCCACATCCAGCCCAAGACCCAGGTCCAGGAGCCAGGGGACCTGCAGGAGCTGATCCTGGACGGGATCTCTAATGTAGAACAGAGCTTTTATTCCCTTCATCATTTCAACAGAGTTTGAATGTGTTTAGAGCAGCTGGGGTATTTGACTGCAGTACAAGTACTCACTGAATACGTCATACATTGAAAAGCTAAGTAACTAAAGTATGAGATATGAAAGTACAGCTAAAGTATCAGAGTGAAGTATTCAGTGCAGAATAATGAATATGCTCATTAATGAGGTCGTTGATCAGATCCTTCATTATCATCTGACCCTATCATAACACTGAGGAACCATTGTACTTACTCACTGAGTACAAGTACTACAACATGGACATACTGCAGTCTGTGGCTCCCTCTGCTGCCACAGACAGGAAGTGCTCATTATGTATTCTTCCTGTGGAAATATCATGGTACAAATACTGCTCATACTTTAAAGCCAGAGAAGTACTCAGGTCTGGTACTTCAGTAAAAGTAGAAGTACTCAGATCTTTTCTTGAGTAAAAGTAGAAGTACTCAGATATTGTACTTGAGTAAAAGTAGAAGTACTCAGACCTTGTACTTGAGTAAAAGTAGAAGTACTCAGACCTTGTACTTGTGTAAGTAGAAGTACTCAGACCTTGTACTTGTGTAAGTAGAAGTACTCAGACCTTGTACTTGTGTAAGTAGAAGTACTCAGATCTTGTACTTGTGTAAGTAGAAGTACTCAGGTCTTGTACTTGTGTAAGTAGAAGTACTCAGGTCTTGTACTTGTGTAAGTAGAAGTACTCAGGTCTTGTACTTGTGTAAGTAGAACTACTCAGGTCATGTACTTGTGAGTAGAACTACTCAGGTCTTGTACTTGTGTGAGTAGAAGTACTCAGATCTTGTACTTGTGTAAGTAGAAGTATTCAGACCTTGTACTTGTGTGAGTAGAAGTACTCAGATCTTGTACTTGTGTAAGTAGAAGTACTCAGACCTTGTACTTGTGTAAGTAGAAGTACTCAGACCTTGTACTTGTGTGAGTAGAAGTACTCAGACCTTGTACTTGTGTAAGTAGAAGTACTCAGACCTTGTACTTGTGTAAGTAGAACTACTCAGGTCATGTACTTGTGTGAGTAGAAGTACTCAGGTCTTGTACTTGTGTAAGTAGAAGTACCCAGACCTTGTACTTGTGTAAGTAGAAGTACTCAGACCTTGTACTTGTGTGTAATGTCCTCATCAGTGATTGGATCAGAGCCTTCAGAGCTTCCTTCCTGTCTGATGCCCCCAGCTTCCGGTTTAAAGTCAGCTATCACTGTTCCATAAGAAGAGCTCTTATTTTGTGCATGCGCAGTTGAGTTGCCCCTTAAGCCCCGCCCCCGAGCTCCCACTCTCAGATGCGCGTCCATAATGCCGGGGAAAATAACTCTCAGAATAACGTTATTAGCACATTTTACAACTTGAGGACCGAATGTTTCTAATAAGGGCTATAACATAGTTCATACTGGTAGTTTATTTGGTTAAAACAAAATGATCCCCTGATTTACAGAAGTCTCTTTCCAATGTTAGTCAATGGGAAAAAGTCTTTCCGGGCCCAGCGACTGATACGGAAGTTGTAGTCCCGCCGTTTGAATACAACGAATATTTTCCTCGGAGTCCGGAGCACTTCCTGAGGGCTTGGTGCAGACTCGCTGTTTGAGGGCTTGGTAAGCAGCTCCCCCTCCACACTCGTTGGTTTGGAACAGCACTTTATGTGGCGGACCCTCCGCGCGGACGCGCAAACGGAGGGGTAGTGTGTAGGGTGGGTGTGGTTTGGAATTGAGCCAGGGTGTGTGTGTGTGTTTGTGTGCAGGGGCGCCGTTTGCCGACAGGCAAGGCAGGCAACTGCTTGGGGCCCCGGACCAGAAGGGGCCCTCAAAGAAGTTCAAAGAAATTGGTCCACCGCAACGACAACATTAAACCCCCTTGAATTTACTGCAATGACATGTCGGAACCCCCCTGAGGGGGCCCCATGCATAGCGCGCCGTCAAAACCTGCTTCATAATTTCAGTTTTACAATCCCCGCTCCGCGGTATTATTTCTTTGAGAAAGGCAATAAAGACTGGGGACATTTAGAAAAAGCGACATTTGTGAATAAAATATTTTGCTAAGATAATCAAATGATTAATTCCAAATTCAGTTTTCTTGTTTTCAGATTGAAAGCTAAATGTTATATTATCATGAGACCGGAAAGGTTTGCTCGTTATAAGGTAACCAATACTGGGAAGCGTCCCAACATGTTTGAATTATAAGTTAACCAATACTGGGAAGCGTCCCAACATGTTTGAACTATAAGTTAATCAATACTGGGAAGCGTCCCAACATGTTTGAATTATAAGTTAATCAATACTGGGAAGCGTCCCAACATGTTTGAATTATAAGTTAACCAATACTGGGAAGCGTCCCAACATGTTTGAATTATAAGTTAATCAATACTGGAAGCGTCCCAACATGTTTGAATGATAAGTTAACAAATACTGGGAAGCGTCCCAACATGTTTGAATTATAAGTTTACAAATACTGGGAAGCGTCCCAACATGTTTGAATTATAAGTTCACGGGTATTTCATTCATGATTTAAAATATACTTCTTTAGCTTTTGGTTGAACTGGAAAGGTAAGTGGTTCTTATCTTTATAAGAGAAGTGTTTGAAACTTTAGAAAGTCTTATCTGTGAAGGAAAGCAAATTGAAGTGAGGGCCGTTCTTAATAATTATTACATTCATGATCTAAAGAACTGAAAACTCTCTCATACTCCCTGTCAGTACTCACTCAGTGATATCTCCTAATCAATGCATCATGTGTTAATAACTCTCTCATACTGCCTGTCAGTACTCACTCAGTGATATCTCCTAATCAATGCATCATGTTAATAACTCTCTCATACTGCCTGTCAGTACTCACTCAGTGATATCTCCTAATCAATGCATCATGTGTTAATAACTCTCATACTCCCTGTCAGTACTCACTCAGTGATATCTCCTAATCAATGCATCATGTGTTAATAACTCTCTCATACTGCTGTCAGTACTCACTCAGTGATATCTCCTAATCAATGCATCATGTGTTAATAACTCTCTCATACTGCCTGTCAGTACTCACTCAGTGATATCTCCTAATCAATGCATCATGTGTTAATAACTCTCTCATACTGCCTGTCAGTACTCACTCAGTGATATCTCCTAATCAATGCATCATTGTTAATAACTCTCTCATACTGCCTGTCAGTACTCACTCAGTGATATCTCCTAATCAATGCATCATGTGTTAATAACTCTCTCATACTGCCTGTCAGTACTCACTCAGTGATATCTCCTAATCAATGCATCATGTGTTAATAACTCTCTCATACTGCCTGTCAGTACTCACTCAGTGATATCTCCTAATCAATGCATCATGTGTTAATAACTCTCTCATACTGCCTGTCAGTACTCACTCAGTGATATCTCCTAATCAATGCATCATGTGTTAATAACTCTCTCATACTCCCTGTCAGTACTCACTCAGTGATATCTCCTAATCAATGCATCATGTGTTAATAACTCTCTCATACTGCCTGTCAGTACTCACTCGGTGATATCTCCTAATCAATGCATCATGTGTTAATAGATCACTTATTGATCCACCAAATGAGAGACTGATCAGATTCCTCTCTCCATCCATTCCTTGTGAAATAATGATGTTCTCTTCATTCGAATATATCTATTGATCCCCATTGGAGTAGTGTGTGGTGTAAAGTTATGCTTCTATAAGGTTCCAGTATAGGACAGCTTGCTGATGAAGAGCAGATCACTTGAATGGCAATTTGGACATTTCAAAGTCACATCTTAACAAAACATCTATCTGTAAGGGCTCTTATTTGAAGTGCTTCCTGTTTGCTGTTTACTTTCACTTTGTCCTCGCGGTGTCGCAGCTTCTTCTTCTTCTTCTCTCGAAAGGTTTGTAACTCTTTGTGACTTTAGAGCTTTTAGAGACAACTCTTCTGACCAATCATTGCTCAGAGAATACTTTTAGAGACTCGGAGACAGACTTTAAATTATTATCATTCTTATATTCCTCCGAGAATAGCTCTATTCTGAGGCCTTCTGTCCGTGCTGATGTCATTCTGTGTGTGTGTGTGTATGTGTGTGTGTGTGGTGTGTGTGTGTGGTGTGTGTGTGTGTGTGTGTGTGTGTGTGTGTGTGTGTGTAAGTGTAAGTGTCTGTTCATTTCTAAACAAATCAATACAAGGGGGGTTGAATCCTACATGTCAAAGACAGAAGCACTTATTACTTTTCAAAACTACTTCCGTCAGTGGTCTTGACCAGTTTGCATTTATAAAGAATGCACAAATATGTTTAATCGTTAATGTCAGATATGTACCAAGTAAATACATTTGTTCCTGCTCAAGATTAGATTCAACTTTATTGATGTTGCACAGATTACAGGAGACAACGAAATGCAGTTTAGCTTCTAACCAGGAGTGCAACAAGCAGTAGAGTGAAAAGTAATGTACACAATCTACAGAATACAATATAGAATGAATTGAATGATGAATAAACAGTGAGGGGTATGAATACACTAGATACACACAGCAGCCTGTGAGCAGTATGAGCAGTGTGTATGAATACACTAGATACACACAGCAGCCTGTGAGCAGTATGAACAGTGTGTATGAATACACTAGATACACACAGCAGCCTGTGAGCAGTATGAACGTGTGTATGAATACACTAGATACACACAGCAGCCTGTGAGCAGTATGAGCAGTGTGTATGAATACACTAGATACACACAGCAGCCTGTGAGCAGTATGAGCAGTGTGTATGAATACACTAGATACACACAGCAGCCTGTGAGCAGTGTGTATGAATACACTAGATACACACAGCAGCCTGTGAGCAGTATGAGCAGTGTGTATGAATACACTAGATACACACAGCAGCCTGTGAGCAGTATGAACAGTGTGTATGAATACACTAGATACACCAAGCAGCCTGTGAGCAGTATGAGCAGTGTGTATGAATACACTAGATACACACAGCAGCCTGTGGCAGTATGAGCAGTGTGTATGAATACACTAGATACACACAGCAGCCTGTGAGCAGTATGAGCAGTGTGTATGAATACACTAAATACACACAGTAGCCTGTGAGCAGTATGAGCAGTGTGTATGAATACACTAGATACACACAGCAGCCTGTGAGCAGTATGAGCAGGTGTGTATGAATACACTAGATACACACAGCAGCCTGTGAGAGTATGAGCAGTGTGTATGAATACACTAAATACACACAGTAGCCTGTGAGCAGTATGAACAGTGTGTATGAATACACTAGATACACACAGCAGCCTGTGAGCAGTATGAACAGTGTGTATGAATACACTAGATACACACAGCAGCCTGTGAGCAGTATGAACAGTGTGTATGAATACACTAGATACACACAGCAGCCTGTGAGCAGTATGAGCAGTGTGTATGAATACACTAGATACACACAGCAGCCTGTGAGCAGTATGAGCAGTGTGTATGAATACACTAAATACACACAGTAGCCTGTGAGCAGTGAGTATGAAAACACTAGATACACACAGCAGCCTGTGAGCAGTGAGTATGAAAACACTAGATATACACAGCAGCCTGTGAGCAGTATGAACAGTGTGTATGAATACACTAGATACACACAGCAGCCTGTGAGCAGTATGAACAGTGTGTATGAATACACTAGATACACACAGCAGCCTGTGAGCAGTGTGAACAGTGTGTATGAATACACTAGATACACACAGCAGCCTGTGAGCAGTATGAGCAGTGTGTATGAATACACTAGATACACACAGCAGCCTGTGAGCAGTGTGAACAGTGTGTATGAATACACTAGATACACACAGCAGCCTGTGAGCAGTATGAACAGTGTGTATGAATACACTAGATACACACAGCAGCCTGTGAGCAGTATGAACAGTGTGTATGAATACACTAGATACACAGCAGCCTGTGAGCAGTATGAACAGTGTGTATGAATACACTAGATACACACAGCAGCCTGTGAGCAGTATGAGCAGTGTGTATGAATACACTAGATACACACAGCAGCCTGTGAGCAGTGAGTATGAATACACTAGATACACACAGCAGCCTGTGAGCAGTGAGTATGAATACACTAGATACACACAGCAGCCTGTGAGCAGTGTGTATGAATACACTAGATATACACACAGCAGCCTGTGAGCAGTATGAACAGTGTGTATGAATACACTAGATACACACAGCAGCCAGTGAGCAGTATGAGCAGTGTGTATGAATACACTAGATATACACAGCAGCCTGTGAGCAGTGTGTATGAATACACTAGATACACACAGTAGCCTGTGAGCAGTGAGTATGAATACACTAGATACACACAGCAGCCTGTGAGCAGTGAGTATGAATACACTAGATACACACAGCAGCCTGTGAGCAGTGTGAACAGTGTTATGAATACACTAGATACACACAGCAGCCTGTGAGCAGTGAGTATGAATACACTAGATACACACAGCAGCCTGTGAGCAGTGAGTATGAATACACTAGATACACACAGCAGCCCAGTGAGCAGTATGAACAGTGTGTATGAATACACTAGATCACACAGCAGCCTGTGAGCAGTATGAGCAGTGTGTATGAATACACTAGATACACACAGCAGCCTGTGAGCAGTATGAGCAGTGTGTATGAATACACTAGATACACACAGCAGCCTGTGAGCAGTATGAACAGTGTGTATGAATACACTAGATACACACAGCAGCCTGTGAGCAGTATGAACAGTGTGTATGAATACACTAGATATACACAGCAGCCTGTGAGCAGTATGAACAGTGTGTATGAATATGCTAAGATATATAAAGTATGAAAACGGTAAGCAGTGCAAGTATAGTATAAAATATATAGATATTAATTTCATGATGATGAACATTGTGGAACAATGATGAAAAATGTGAATGGAAGTGGCGACGTAAAACTGACACTAAACAACAACAAACTTTTGCGGAGCCAATGGAGAGCTTCCTCCCCAGCACGGGGTGAAAGCCACCAATGAGCGCTCAGGTCGATGTGCCAGCGAGTCGTTTCTCATCAAGCATTTCGCTTCTGCAGCTCGTGGAGAGAAACTGCTCCGCCTCGCTCTCAAGGCTGCCGGCGTCTTGTCCCGCGAGATTTCAACGTCTCATGTGGGCGAGCCTCCAGAGCAAGTCGGACAAAATGACTAACCATCATGCAACGCACGAGCAAGACGGCGGTCGCAATTGCGCAGGTCTGCGTCGGTCTCGCTCATCTCAAAACGAGCCTAGTAACTAAAGTTTATCGAGCACAGGAAATATATCTCTGCTGATTGGTTGTTCCTCGTCACATGACCGGCGGAGTATTTGAAGAAAGGAAATATAAAGAATAATCATTTATAATAATCTATACATGTGTACATTGGCCACCAGAGGGCGACAGATCCTCATTCACAGGAACACTGTTTACTGAAGAACAATTCAAATCTATAGTAAACAGAGATAAGAGTAAAGGAGCATGAAATAAAATACACAGTATTAAAATAAATACTATTAAAATACTTTTGTAAACAGGAATCGTGGTAACTATCATGATGTAAATAAAAATGAATACAAACATTGAATGAAAATCTAATATAAATAATATATGAATCGGAATACAATTATAAAAACAAGGGGTAATATAAAGCAAGTGAATGTTTAAATATAAAAGACATACATTTAAAAATGAATAAATGTGGAGATTTTATTTTCAGAGTCCAATAGAAGTGAAGCGTGATCCCAAAGAAAGGCAAAGAGGAAGCAACAGGAAGTGGTTTCCTCCTGAAGATTACACTGTGAGGGTCCTAACAACATGGACCTGGGACCTGGACCTGGACCTGGACATGGACCTGGACCTGGACCTGGACCTGTGTCATCCAAGAGTGACCGCTCAATGGAGCCTCAATCTGCTGATGGGGGGTGAGACTTTTTTAAAATTAAAAGCAAACATTGAAAAAACCAAAAACATTTGGAGAGGAGAACAGGAGTAGAGAACGGGAGTAGAGAACGGGAGTAGAGAACGGAGTAGTGAACGGGAGTAGTGAACGGGAGTAGAGAACGGGAGTAGAGAACGGGAGTATGAACGGGAGTAGAGAACGGGAGTAGTGAACGGGAGTAGTGAACGGGAGTAGAGAACGGGAGTAGAGAACGGGAGTAGAGAACAGGAGTAGAGAGTAGAGAACGGGAGTAGTGAACGGGAGTAGTGAACGGGAGTAGAGAACGGGAGTAGAGAGAACAGGAGTAGTGAACGGGAGTAGAGAACGGGAGTAGAGAGAACAGGAGTAGTGAACGGGTAGAGAACGGGAGTAGAGAGAACAGGAGTAGTGAACGGGAGTAGAGAACGGGAGTAGAGAACGGGAGTAGAGAGAACAGGAGTAGTGAACGGGAGTAGAGAACGGGAGTAGAGAACGAGTAGAGAACAGGAGTAGAGAGTAGAGAACGGGAAGTAGAGAACGGGAGTAGTGAACGGGAGTAGAGAACGGGAGTAGAGAGTAGAGAACGGGAGTAGTGAACGGGAGTAGAGAACGGGAGTAGAGAGTAGAGAACGGGAGTAGTGAACGGAGTAGAGAACAGGAGTAGAGAGTAGAGAACGGGAGTAGAGAACGGGAGTAGAGAACGGGAGTAGAGAGAACAGGAGTAGTGAACATGGTTATTTATTGTGACTTTAAGAGATTTAACATATTTTCATCTGTTTCTGTTCCAGGGTCCAGCAGCAGAGACCAGACTCTCCCAGCTGTCTGTCCTTCAAGAGCGACTGGTCGAAGGAAGACATCATAGACTTTAAAGGACGACCTCCATCTGCTGATCAGAGGTAAGCTGTAACTCATAGCAAGGAATACTCTCGTTTCTGGACGAAATTAACATGGGATCTCTCCGGCCATCAGACGTACTTCGTCTCACTGGAATATTAACGGTCAGATGGAATATAAAATCGACCCCATTTATCCGGCCAGTGACGGGAGAGTTTTGAAAGTGACAAAACACTGTTCCATACATTTAAAAACACTTAAACAATTCAAAAATATTTCCCAGGATTCAAGCACCTTCCATGGCTTGTATAGGGCAGTGAGACACCATGGAGGTGTCAGACTATTTATCACACTGTATATCCAGGGGTCTATTTCAAACAACTTTACCCCGCCTTTAGAACACTTATTCCGGGTTGAAAAGGCCGCTGCGCCGGCCTGCTCTCTGGGTGTGCACTATGCCTCTATTCACAACACTAGATGGCCCACCTTTAAACACTTTCCCCCCACCTTTCAAACACTTTCCCTGGGTTGAGAAAGCCAGCGGCGCCTGTCTCCCACCCTCCGCAGCACCTGGGAGCTCTCTGTGGTGCTGCAGAGGCATTTTCAGGCTTCTCTCTGCACTTTTTCCCCTGCAAATGAATTTTAATGGATACTTTAGATGGAAATGGTTATATTGTATCCTTACTATGGGTCTCTGAAACAATCAGACTTGTACCACACCGTTATCAGAGTTTTAGCAGAGTTTGATCAGACTTTGAGCACTCTTTTCCCCGCAGAAACTAGTTTAAATCACCGTTGTCACTACTGTGGGGGATTGGGAATGTGCCTGTGTCTCGTGCGGAGCCTCCCTGCACCTTAAATCCATCCATTTGCCTTTATTTATTGCATGTTTTACTGTTAATGCACTGTGCTCAAGCAGGCTGAAGCGCCCTCCTGTGGGGACACATGGGAACTGCACTTAAATCACTTTTTGTGCCTTTTAACCTGTTTTAAAATAGTTTTTCTTCACTTTTAAAATACACCCTGCCCTAGAAATGGTTTTTAATCATTATTACCGTTGTCAGGGGGCTGCGTGAACACTTTCCCCACCTTTAAAACACTTATCCCCACCTTTCAAACCATTTTCCCGGGTCGAAAATGCAGCTGCGCCGGCCTGCTCTCTGGGTGCACTATGCCTCTATTTTACCCAGGATCCAAGCTCTTTTCCCCGCTTTTGAATAGCTTTTATGTGCCCTGTAATTCCCACACCCTGTACACACATGTTTACCCAGGATCCAAGCTCTTCTCCCCGCTTTTTAATAGCTGTTTTGCGCCCTCTCATTCCCACACCCTGTACACACATGTTTACCCAGGATCCAAGCTCTTCTCCCCGCTTTTGAATAGCTTTTATGTGCCCTGTAATTCCCACATCCTGTACACACATGTTTACCCAGGATCCAAGCTCTTCTCCCCGCTTTTGAATAGCTTTTATGTGCTCTGTATTTCCCACACCCTGTACACACAGTTTAACCAGGATCCAAGCTATTTCCCTGGCTTGTATAGGGCAGTGATGCACCCTGGAGGTGTCAGAATATTTACCACACTGTACATCCAGGGGTATATTTCAACAACTTTACCCCGCCTTAGAACACTTATCCTGGGTTGAAAAGGCTGCTGCGTGGTCCTGCTCTCTGGCTGCTGACCCCAGCATGTCTCCCTAACATGTGCACTTAGTTTATTTCACACCTCCAGGAGAGAGACCGGGAAAATCTCCTCTCTTTGGCGGCTCACAGACCACCAAAGGACGGGCCAATGACCCCCAGCATGTCTCCCTAATATGTTCACTTAGATTATTTCACACCTCAGGAGAG
Organism: Dissostichus mawsoni; assembly: GCA_011823955.1. Lineage (NCBI taxonomy): Eukaryota > Metazoa > Chordata > Actinopteri > Perciformes > Nototheniidae > Dissostichus > Dissostichus mawsoni. Next base: position 40,650,415 of record JAAKFY010000022.1, read on the forward strand.
AGACCGGGAAAATCTCCTCTCTTTGGCGGCTCACAGACCACCAAAGGACGGGCCAATGACCCCAGCATGTCTCCCTAATATGTTCACTTAGATTTTTCACACCTCCAAGGAGAGAGACCGGGAAAATCTCTCTCTTTGGCGGCTCACAGACCAACAAAGGACGGGCCAATGACCCCAGCATGTCTCCCTAACATGTGCACTTAGTTTTTTCACACCTCCAGGAGAGAGACCGGGAAAATCACCTCTATTTGGCGGCTCACAGACCACCAAAGGACGGGTAATGACCCCCAGCAAGTCTCCCTAATATGTTCACTTAGATTATTTCACACCTCAGGAGAGAGACCGGGAAAATCACCTCTCTTTGGCGGCTCACAGACCACCAAAGGACGGACTAATGACCCGCATGTGTCCCTAATTGTTCACTTAGATTATTTCAGACATCCAGGAGAGAGACCGGGAAAATCACCTCTCTTTGGCCGCTCACAGACCACCAAAGGACGGACTAATGACCTCCAGCCTGTGTCCCAATCATGTGTACTTCCATAACCTTGCCCACCGTGAGTGCCCGGGGACCCGCACTTAAGCACTCCCCCTCGGACTAAACCAAGACATTCACACCCTCCAGAACTTCGTGCCCCTGGTGACCCTAAAAGGGGGTGGATTTTGTGGTGCTTTACGTCCGCCCATCAGCATCCATATCGACCTTCTTCACAGCAACACCACCCCCTCTGTGGAGGATTTTCACATGCCCTGGTAACACTTAAAGGGGTGGATTTTGTGGTGCTTTACTGTCCGCCCATCAGCATCCATATTCGACCTTCTTCACAGCAACACCACCCCCTCTGTGGAGGATTTTCACATGGCCCTGGTAAAACTTAAAGGGGGGATTTTGTGGTGATTTACCGTCCGCCCATCAGCATCCATATCGACCTTCTTCACAGCCACCACCCCCTCTGTGGAGGATTTTCACATGGCCCTGGTAACCCTAATGCAGCAGCGCCTTTTATTTTTATTTTTAACAAAAACAGCTTACACAGTATGCATGACAAAAACAGTATACACGGTACAAATACTCCCAATGTTTAGCGGGGGTCCGGGGACCAATTCAGGGGTCTAATTCGTACGGTGCACAAGGGCAAACAGGTTGAGTCAACCGGTCCAATTCCAGACTTCATTGGCCTCTTTCCCTCCCGCTTCCGCATCCGCTGCTGCTCCCGCTCCAATGACCCTTCAGGTTGCTCATGCTCTGAAGAAGAGGTATGGTTGGGGTCTTGTATGCTGCTCTCAGCCCCGGAGCCCTCTCGGAGGTATCCTCATCTGATGGCTGTAGACATCCTTCTGATTCTGCTGCAGCTGCTGCAGCAACCGATGACGCCCTGAACATTGAGCGGATTTTCAATGCCTCCTTTATTCCAGGTGCATTCGCGTAGAACCGGTCAGCCGTGGTTATGTCGTGACACATAAACCTGGCGAGAATCGACCGGCTTGCTGGATCTTGGTGATGCTTGATATTGTCAGCCAGGGCAGTGCGCAGGATTGTGAAGGTGACGGCTGTTTCTAGCCCAGCATCAGCCCATGCACTCTTCAAGTGAGCATTCAGGTTCCTGGAGGCCACTTCCCTGTTGTGGAAAGGAAGAATTCATTCTGAGGACCCAGCAATGCCTCTTTTATCCCCATCCACCGCATGACCCAGCTAAACTCATTTACTGTAAGCGCCAGCTGTGCTTCGCCAAATGTCTTGGCTGTCTTGTGGTCCTGCACATGGATGATGTAGCCATCAGCAGTTCCCCTTTTGTCCGCCTCTAATACCTCGATGTTGGTCATGTTTGCGTACACGCCCGGACGGTGGCCATAGAGGAGGCTCCAATGGAGGGTTAGATAGCCATATAGCAGGTTTTGGGTGCTTGAGGTCGGCGTGCTGGTCATCAGGTCGAGGAGCTGGGGGATGCGCTTCTCTGCGGCCGCCATGGCGGCGAAAAGTTCAGCCTGGCTCGGCAGATGATCCAGTTTATTCCTTTTCACCTTAAACTGGTGCACAGTGACTGCCTTCTTCATGTTTTTCATGTTGGCTCTCAACTCTCTGATTATGTGGGAAATATCAGACATGGTGAGCCTGCACCCCCGGGGCTTTGAATCAGACATGTACCTCATGAAATGATTCACATTCTTCAGGAAGAACTCCGATGTGGTGACTGCCTGGCACCACTTCGAAATATACTTGATCCAGCCACGGATCTTATTTAAGTCTTTCAGGAACAGCCAGTCTGACAGCCGCTTCACACCATGGGACGAGAATGTGAGGAAGTGTTTTATCCTGCTGACCTTCGACAGAGCATTTTCTTTATGTTTTACTGTCGGAGCTACACCCTCACAATGCTCCCTGTATGTCTGAAGGTACGCCTCCATGCTTTTAGGCAACTTGATTTCACGCATGGTATTCCCCCGTCCCTTCCCAGTGGACCAGAGATTTGGGGGGGGGGCGAGTTCTTAGACAGCTTAGCTTTCAGCTTATTGTAGACAGACGCACGGGTCTTCTGACATACAGGGGTCCTACTACCGGAGGCTGCTGGGGACTGCATCACAGGGTGGTCAGGGGTCTTCACACACGGGTCTGCACCGGAGGCTGCTGGGGACTCCATCACAGGGTGGTCAGGGGTCTTCACACCCGGGTCTCCACCGGAGGCTGCTGTGTTCGTGCCGGAGGTACTTGTGATTGGAAGGCCCTTAAATCGTATACATTCTTCATCTTCCTCAGCACAGCAGCAGTGGCCCTCTGCTTCCTGGGTTTTAGCTCCTTTTTCAGCCTGGAGCGCAGGGTCTTCACCTCATCATTGAGGGCATCCTTCTGAGCCCGCAATGCCACATTTTCCAGCACCACCTGCCTGCAGTCATCATTGTCACACTCAATATGTGGGGACAAGGGTGGAGGGTGCCCGGGGTATTCCTCCTCATTGTCTATATCCAATGATGTAGCCATTCCAATGATGGGGTTAGTCTCACGGAGGTCATGGAGCAACTGCAGGGCCACACTATGCTTCAGCCTTGCCATGACCTGATGTGCCTCACATCGGGATAACTCAGGGTGGTCATGAGTTACATGACGGTCCAGTCTCTTCCCAGCATACGAACACCCTGTGATGGGACAGGGTTTGGTGCGAACATTTATCCTGCCACTCGCCATTTTCAGAATGATGCCTCTCTCTTCCAAGTTACGCACTGCATGTTTGTGCTTAAGGTGCTTGTTCAACGCCAGATAGAGGAGTCTGCACACCGGGCATTCGGACGACATCCTCACTAGAACAGACACAATGAATTTGATCAAAATGATGTTCTATTTATCTGTTTATATGCGTTAGTGTGACCGGTGATTGCGACACTGGGTCCGATGCTTCAATCCATGGTGCACGGACCAAGGGAGGTATTGGGTTACCACCGGGTTGGATGGTCCCACCTCCGCAGGGCTGGTGATGGCAACATGTGGTCTGATGCATCAATTCATGGTGCCCCAACCGTGGGAGGGTTTGGGGTGCCCCGGAAAAGCAAAGAAAGGGTCCGACAATAGACTCTTGTGAGGCGGCCAGAGAGTCTGTCATCTCTCGGTCCTATCCTCCAGGCAACATAAGTTCAAGACCGCCAGAGCACCGGCACGAGGCCGGGCCGGCGGAGGCCCTCCGATGGCGGGTCACGTTTGCCATTCGATCAGTGAGGTGAGAGGAGAAGAACGCAGCAAAAATGGTCAAGATCCGTTCATGTACGGAGGGGGGGGGGCACCCGGGACCGGGCAGTGCCCCCGGTAAGTGGAACCGGGTGAAACGGGCCAAAACTGAAAAAATATAAAAAATATAAAAATATAAAAATTAAAAATTATAAAATTATGAAAAAAAAAAAATTAAAAAATATAAAAATTAAAATTTATAAAAGAACCAGGCAAAACGGGGGAAAATGTAAAAAAAGTGTCCGAAAAAAGTGCCTCATGAGCCCGCCAGAGTCCCCTGTCGACTCCCCTATCATTCCTCCAGAGGCACATTTGTCAGTCAACTTTTGTGAGAACCAGGTAAAAGGGTGAAAATGTAAAAAAAGTATCCGAAAATAGTGTCTCATAACGCGGGTAGAGTCCCCTGTCAACTCCCCTGTCATTCCTCCAGAGTCACATTTGTCAGAGAAAACTTTTTTGAGAACCAGGCAAGAGTGGTGAAAATGTAAAAAAAGTATCCGAAAATAGTGTCTCATAACGCGGGTAGAGTCCCCTGTCAACTCCCCTCTCATTCTTCCGAGTCACATTTGTGAGACTAAAGTTTTTGAGAACCAGCAAGAGTGCAAAATGTAAAAAATGTATCCGAAAATAGTGTCTCATAAGGCGGATAGAGTCCCCTGACACTCCCTGACATTCATCCAGAGTCACATTTTCAGACAAAGTTTTTGAGAACCAGGCAAAAGGGTGAAAATGTAAAAAAGTATCCGAAAATAGTGTCTCATAACGCGGATAGAGTCCCCTGTCAACTCCCCTGTCATTCCTCCAGAGGCACATTTGTCAGTCAACTTTTGTGAGAACCAGGCTGGGGGGTCTTGAGGCACAAAATATGGCTGACCCATAGTGCTGGTGAGCGGACACTTCACCTCCGCGTTTGCAGACAGCCGTTTTTTTCAGAGTATGGCCAAAAACCGGGTTTCCGATTTCGTGCAGACGGTAGTCTGAATGTATGAATGAATTTTTTGACGAGTAGGGGAAATGAAGCCCGGACCCTTTTCCGCTTCTCCGTTGCAACGGAGAAGGGGAAAAAACGCCCGAAGCGCCGAAGGGTTGAGCTTTTCATTTCCCCTTCTCCGTTGGCACTCAGTCATTTTTTCAGACTTTTTTCAAAACTTCATTTTTGATTATTTTAAGATATAATTAACCATTTTCTTCACTTTTTTCTTCTTTCCACGGGTGGGGGACCATGGCAGGCAGCCTATGAACACCAAAATTCGGCCTGGAACCTCCAGGATATTTGGGCTAAGCTCCATAAACTGACAGAATCACCCAAAATGTCACTTTCCTACCCCAGAAATATATCATACAAATACATTTAATTAGTATGGGACTTCCAGGGAACATGACAGCTATTAAAAAGCCAGGAAAATAGCTTGGATCCTGGGTAAACTGTGTGTACAGGGTGTGGGAATTACAGGGCACATAAAAGCTATTCAAAAGCGGGGAAAGAGCTTGGATCCTGGTTAAACAGTGTGTACAGGTGTGGGAATTACAGGGCACAAAACAGCTATTCAAAAGCGGGGGAAAGCTTGGATCCTGGGTAAACTGTGTGTACAGGGTGTGGGAATTACAGGGCACATAAAAGCTATTCAAAAGCGGGGAGAAGAGCTTGGATCCTGGGTAAACTGTGTGTACAGGTGTGGGAATACAGGGCACAAAAAGCTATTCAAAAGCGGGGAGAAGAGCTTGGATCCTGGGTAAACTGTGTGTACAGGGTGTGGGAATTACAGGGCACATAAAAGCTATTCAAAAGCGGGAGAAGAGCTTGGATCCTGGGTAAACAGTGTGTACAGGGTGTGGGAATTACAGGGCACAAAACAGCTATTCAAAAGCGGGGGAAGAGCTTGGATCCTGGTAAACTGTGTGTACAGGTGTGGAATTACAGGCACATAAAAGCTATTCAAAAGCGGGGAGAAGAGCTTGGATCATGGTTAAACAGTGTGTACAGGGTGTGGGAATTACAGGGCACAAAACAGCTATTCAAAAGCGGGGGGAAGAGCTTGGATCCTGGGTAAACATGTGTGTACAGGTGTGGGACTTCCAGGTATTTACAAGACTTTTCCCCCGCCTTTCAAACACTTATGCCTGGGTTGTAATGTCAGCTGCTCCGTCCTGCTAAGGGCACACATTAGCGAGACATGCTGGAGAGCATTAGACCGTCCTTTGGGGTCTGTGAGCGCACTCTGGGGCAGATATAAGTGTACGATTAGGTCTGTCACTTTGTGTAACCGCACAACTCCTTGACATCTCCCGAGAGAGGACGTCCATTATCGGTAAGGCATCTAAGGCAGAGATAAGCGTACCATTAGGTCTGTCACTTCGGGTAACCGCACCACGCATTGACATCTCGCGAGAGCTGACATCCATTATCGGTAATGCCTCTAATGCATGCAAGGGAATACTCTCGTTTCTGGACGAAATTAACATGGGATCACATGCATGTAAGAGTCCGGTTATGATAGAATAAAACTAGTCCGTATGAAGTCTTGTTCAACTGATGTTCCAGCAGTTTTTCTCCACGATGTTTTACGGCCACATAATCAGGAGCGAGGAAGTAGTTTTTCCTCAGCGAGAACTTAAATACTGTAAGTCTCCAGATATTTGGGTGGAGACAAAAGCAATCGATCTGAGAATCCTGGATCAAGACTATGTTGTGGACATCGTTTCAATACTAATGTATAAGTGAAGATACACACTGTCGAACAGTTTTTAATCCTGTTGCAGATTTTAACTTCGTTACCCACTTCTGGTTTTAGTTAATCCCTGCATGTATATAAAGTATGATCTCTTATCTTAATGCATATTCTAACATCACTACAGACCATGAGTTTACTATGCCTTGCAGCTAGTAGCAGGGTATGAGTTGAACTTTTTAAACATGTCACACATGCACATTCATCTGTTTCTGTTTCAGGGTCCAGCAGCAGAGACCAGACTCTCCCAGCTGTCTGTCCTTCAAGAGCGACTGGTCGAAGGAAGACATCATAAACTTTAAAGGACGACCTCCATCTGCTGATCAGAGGTAAGCTGTAACTCATAGAAAGAGTCCGGTTATGATAGAATAAACTAGTTTATATAAAGTCTCATCCGACCCCTCCTCATGTCCAAAGTGTTTAGTTGTGAACATCCACACTGGGAGGGGAAGTGAAACTCCATCTGAAAACTCAGGCTGTTCAGAAGCTGTTCCAACATCTCACAACACTTCTAATGGAGGAGACTGAGCCTTCATCAAAGTCACAACCACTCTACTGCCAGGTGAACCCTGACCCCTGCTATGGTGCTGGAGGCAGGGGCGGACTGGGGGGAAAAAGTGGCCCGGGGATTATTGGACAGACAGGCCCACTTAATGCGTGGCATGTATCGGCCGGCCGGCGAAGAAAGTATGTTACTTAACAAAAAAACCTATGCATTTGATGTTATTTTGGACCATTATTCATATAGTAATCACATTACCTGAGCCCTTGAGTTGCCTACAGCAAAATAATTACAGCATATATTTAGTGATTTTAATGTTAACAGATCATTGATGCAATAACATTTGGACCCAATTTGCCTGGCTTGACACATGGAATAAAATTATACTGTGACGATCTGCCCAAGGTTGACGAACGATACCAAAATCCAAGTTTCTACAATATTTATTTGAACAGCAAGTGGAGGCAAAAGTGACTGCACCCAAAACAATAAACCTGCTAGCTAACTAGCCTAAACTCAGTAACAGAATGTGGGCAACACGTTCTCCTCCACAGCCGCGCGACCTCTGAGTCAGACGTCACTTCCCCCTTTTCTATCCTACAGGTGCAGCCACTCCCCCTGAACCCCGTTTCCCTGCCAATACCCCCCCCCCCCCACTCCCCTATGCAAGCCCCTCCCTCTGAACCCAGGGCTCGCTACAATACTGTATACTGTATACACAAACACAAAAACACTAGAGGGCAGGGCAACATACTTATAAACAATAAGCCCTTTCAATACTTCCCTCTCTACCCTTTTGGGTCTATAAGTGAGCTCATCCATGTGTTGCTTTTAAATGGAGGAGGCTGGGTTGAAGTAGTTGATTTCGACATTGGGAGCAAGGTTGTAGAAGTCAGTCCCCTCTGGAACAAATAGGGTGGCCTATGGGTGAGAGACAAAAAATATGTATGTTATGTACACATTATCGAAGTGATACTGACATCCTTGATTAGAACAAATGTCATGTTTTTAATGTTGGTTAATAGTCTGCAATAATCACTCATTTATTAGTGTCAAGATTGGTAAGTCACATAGTAATACATGTAAATGTATTATTACTTTCTGCAGCAGCTCACTTTTCTCTGCAACACCATCTATGATTTGGTCACTATCCAGCATCTTCAAAACATCTGGTTGAGTAGCCATGAGCATAAAGGCCTCCAGGTTCTGTTGAGAGAGCGAGCTCCTGAGCCTGTTTTTGATGAATTTCAGTGTTGAAAAGCTTCGCTCGCATGCTACCTGTGTGACAGACAGGGTAAGCAGGAACCTGTATGCAAGGCCAATGATGTGGTATGCATCTGTCAGGAGGTTGTACTGCCTAAGGACACGGTAGCAACACAATGGGCAGTCCTTGCAAGATGAGCACTTTTTATATACCATATCCGCTTCATCTTCAGCATCCTCTGTCCCAGCCTCTGTAGTCTTGGTTATTCTTGGTCTATTCCACTGTCCTGCCAGACTGATGAGCTCACTCTGTAAATTGGCCACCGTTGCTCTGTCATCAAATGGCAGGAAACTCTTGCTTAGTTCTTGGAGTGCTGCCTCTGGGAAACCACCGGCATAAGATGTTACCTGCTGAATGTCTTTGGGTCCAGAAGTGCCAAATCAGCATACAAAGTGACATTTTTGAGGAAGCGCTGGTGCATGCTTCCTGTGACTGTGTCCATGATTCGATTATGGACATCAATCTTGTATGATGTTTCAGCATCAGTCACAGCCTCATCCTTGGACATCTCTCCAGGCATGGTTTTCTTCTTTCTACCCCGTTTCTGTGGCAGAGCAGCCTCAACCTCCAGCTCAGTCTCCTCACTCTGCTCCTCTGTTTGATTGTTGGCCCACTGGACGAATGTGGCGGCCGCTGTCTTGACTTTCTCGAAGTCTCTGGTCATATCTTTCAGCTGTGTTTGCAGCCACAATCATCCGATGAGCTGTCAGGATGTCCATTCCACTTGTCTGAAGGTATTTTGAGACTGGTGAGGTGACCTGGAAAACTCTCAGGAAGATCTGAGCTGTAAGGATTGTTTCATACCTCAGAAGCTGGGTGATGTATCCACGTGCATTGACCCGTGCAGTGGCGTTGATGGTCTGTCCATCTTGAATGGCGGAGAGGGTCTGAAGGACATCAACATACAGGGCATTATCTGGCTTCCAAAAGAGCCAAATACCTTAGTCACAGCAACGTCTTTGGACCACCAGCGTGTCTCTCCAATCGGGGCGAGACGTCTGTGTCTTGGGTCTTTGCTCTCCTTCTCCCAGATGTTCATCCTCTGGTAGGACTCTCTGATGAAGACAGCGATGTTGTTCAACAGGGAAAAAAGAGACCCACTTGCCAATACACACTGTGTTGTGTCTGCCAGGACGAGGTTCAGGACGAGGTTCAGGACGTGTGCGATTACTGTAACACCTGTTTCTTACATAGGCTGCCGTCTGTACAGCATAATTCCACAGTGTGTCTGGCAACTTACTGTCTAACAGCATACACCTGCCCATTTCAAAGAGGGTTCGCAAACCTCTCTCTGCTGTGCCGTTTTGGTGAGGTGAATAGGGTGCAGATGTCTCATGCCTAATCCTATTTTTGGTTAACAGTGATTTGAATTCTCTATTAGTAAATTCGCCACCGTTGTCTGAACGTAAACATTTTACTTTTCCATAAGGTGCTGAGTCTGCCAAGAACCTCTCTGTGGCATGTATTGCATCACTTTTGGATTTGAGAAAATAAACAGTTATGGCACCCGAATAGTCGTCTGTAAAAGACTGTGCATATTTGTGCCCTTCTAAGCTTGGGGTTCTCATGGGACCGGCTAAATCAGTGTGGACCAGCTGTAAAGGTTCTGTAGCCTTTCTGTCTGGCTCCCTATTCCTTGTCTGGGTGAATTTTCCTTTTGTACAAATTTCACACAGCTGTGCTGGCCTGACTGCACTGCCTCTTATCTCCATGCCTTTTACCACACCCAGTAACTTTTGAACATCCTCATAATTGCAATGTCCCAAAATTTCATGCCAAGTTTGCATGTCGTGGCACACATTACATTTATCAACATTTTTCTGAACAGTTGGCAAGTAAAACAGATTACCACTTTCATGGAAGTCAAACCGGTTGTTACCACTCTTGGTGATCATGTGGCTGTCCCCCTTCTTCAAAGTGACTTTCGCTCCTCCATTTGTTGCTCTTGCCACTGAGAAGATATCGTGTGGGTACGTCGGCATATACAGTGCCTCATGCAGCTGTGCTCTTTGTTGACGTCCATCGTTGTCTAGCAGGTAGATCAGCGCCGTCCCTCTGCGTTGCGCCATCCCGCTGCATTTGGTCCCATCCGCCAGCTCGATTGAATGGGTGTCGGGCTGGAATGTGTTGTCAAAGCTCTTGAACTTGGCGATATCGTTCACTATGTGGGATGTCGCTCCGGCGTCCACCATGATGCCTTTCTTCTTTACGTTGGCTGATGGCCTCTCGCTGTTTGTCTGCTTGGCCATGAAGCAATGATCCTCGTCGCCGTTGTCCTCCTCTTCTTCCTCTGCAACCTTCCTGGCTCCGTCTTCTTTTCCCTTTTCCCTGCACAGGGACTCTGTGTGTGTGTTGCTCTTGCAGTGACTGCACCACACTTTCTGGGTGCACTTGCTTCTAATGTGTCCTTTTTCTCCACACTTGTAACAAGTCACTGAAGTCAGAGTGGCTTCTCCATTCTTCCTGTGTGTCTTGGTGCCTTGTCTACTTTGCCTTGTGTTAGTCTTCATCACACTGTCCATAGAACCAGTCGTCCTCATCTTCTCAGATTCTTCATAGACCCTCAGTCTTCTCTTGAAGTCTTTAAATGTAACATCGTCCTCGTTCTGTGTTACATGGACAGCCAGTGGCCTGAATGAATCTGGCAGTCCATTCAAAATGGTGGCTACAAGCAGCCCATCACTCATGTTCTCTCCTGCATCACGTAGAGCTGCCATTATATTCTCAGCCCTTATCATGTAATCAGTAACAGTTTCATTGTCTGCCATTTGTATGGTGGTCAATGATGTATACAGGTTTAGAATCCTTGGCTTGCTTTTTCCTGAATAGTGCTCCCTCAATAATTTCAGGGCTTTCCTTCCATCCTCGGCGGCATCATGTCTTATCAATGACAGGCTCTTATCATCCAGGGCATTCACTAACTGTGTATAACAGTCTTCATTTTTTCCTGGATCTGCAGCTAATGCGGCTTCACCCGTGGGCACTCGCAAAATAGTGTCTTTTAGCTTCAAAATGTGCAAACGGCTAAGGAATCTCGTCTCCCACAGATCATACTTATCTTCTGTTCCATCGAATAAAATCTGCTGGGGTGTTCCTGCTCCGGCCATTTTTTACGTTGCATCCACGTTAACACGTCTTCTCTTTATACAGTTCACTTATCTCCAAACATTGGGTTGCGGCTTGTAGAAACACCGTGTCTTCAGTTTACACGGGAGTCTCTCAGCGCCGTCTTCATCCAGGTTCCACTAGTAGCTTCTCTTGGCTAACAGCTCGTTCTTCTGTTACCTTGTTGCTCTAGACTGGCATTCTTGGGCCCATAACCTGTTAGGCGGAGTGCGTTGCGGTGGAGATTTAATAGAACTCAGTAGTAGACAGCTTTCTTTAGCCTTCACTAGGCATATTTATTTATATCGTGGTAAGAGAGATGCGGTTGTGCTGCCGCTCTGTATTCATCCAAACAACATCTGACCGGATAAGGTAGAGGCCACAGGTAGTGCAAGGTATAGTCAGTGACGTCACGTCCTGGACGCACTGCAGACAACATTGCCCTCTGCAGGACACAATGAGCAAGGGTGCACATAATGGTACAACATTTAACACATTTACTGAAAAAAATTAATTGAACAGTATGTTTTTAACAGTTGATTACCCTGAACGTTAAGTATAATTCAACTGAAAAACCAATACAAAAAATAATAATAATAAAAAAATAATAATCGTTTTATTTCGATTACGTTGTTTTTTCGTAATCGTTGCAAGCCACATCGTAATTGTGATTAAAATACGATTAATTGAGCAGCCCTACTATAATGTTCAAATAGATTACCGTTGGCAATGAGTGAAGCAAATCTACCAGCAGCTTGCATATTTCACCAGAATTTGGTCAGTGAATGGAGTTAATTTGACCCTGACCCTGTGACACACAATGTACTGTAGGCAATAGCCTAGCTAACGCATTAGCTAGCTAATAGGCTAGCTAGCTAATGTTACCTCATCTGCTACATTAAAAAGCAAGCTAGCATTAGCCAAATGAGGATTTTCACTTTCAGCATCAATCATAACGTTAACTTACCATCATGTCACGGCTGGTACTGGGCTCTGGGTGCTGCTGTGTTGGCTAACGTTACATCAGCTTCTCTGGTGGTGGTTGTACTACAAATAGAACCAGCTGCACGACCAAACGAAAAGTCTGTCATTTTTTTTGATTTTGCTGAACCTTCAAGTTTTTCATTTTCTTATCCCTAAGTTTTTGTGCACCGCCTTTACGCTTTGGAGGTTGTTTATCCATCTTTGTAAGCAACTGCCAGCTAGGTCTCTCAGTCACTCCTGATCGTTCACTGCGCAGTGACAGCTGCTACGGCTGATGGACAGTGTTGCAGATTGGTCTGATGTTTACCAGCCCAATAAGTGCTCAAAATCCACCCAAATGTATAAAACCAGCCCAAATATTATAGGCTAATACTTCAGTCAAGGCCAATTGAGTTGGCAGCACTGAACATAAGAATAAAGAAATGGACCGCTCAAATACCAAATATAATAGGTTTGACTTAATTTGGTAGACTGCAACACAGACACGTAATACCAGTGGTGTTTTTCTGAACCAGCCCAACTCATGGAAACCAGCCCAAATTCTGTCCACCAGCCCAAGCCCAATTTTACCAGCCAAATGCAACCCAAACCAGCCCAATTGGGCTGGAAAACCGCCCATCTGGCAACACTGCTGATGGAAGGGAAAGGGGGTGGTGTGGGACACGTGGTGGGTATTGTGATATCACTGATATGTGAAAGTGAAACTATCTGATAGACAAATGTGGGCCGGTAGGATTTAGGCAAAAAAATTAAAAAAAGAATTTGTTTTTTCTTTTTTAATCCGACCGGCCCACGCAGAGCACCGGCCCACCGGGGAAACCCCCGGTACTCCCGATGGCCAGTCCGCCCCTGGCTGGAGGTGGAGCTGGGGGAGTAACGGGGGCTGGTGTAAGAACTGTCCCTAAGTCTGTCCTTTCCTGAGAGCTGTGTCAGTAGCTGGAAATAAATATTCCTGTAGTGCAAAGTTCCCGCTGACGCACAGGACCACCAGCCTGTTTCCCTGTCCTCCTTTACCCTGAGTGTGTCTCTGTGTGGACAGACATAATGTGAGCTAATGCTTCATGATTCCTCCACAGAGGGGACCAGGAGAGCTCGGAGGTTCCCGGTGGTCAGTCTGCCCAGCAGCATCAGACACAGCTGGACTCCATATTTACGGTGAGTACATGTACTACAGATACTTTACCTCTCTTCTGTTCACAGTCCTCTCCATGCTGCTCTTTTAGAGAGTGTCAGTCTGTCCGGATCTGATGTTTGGATCCATGGTTTATAGTTTGTGTCGTTCATGTGATGTTCCAGCTGCTGGAGGACCACATCGTCACTTTTGTGAAGAGCGAGCTGAAGAACATCCAGAAGGCTCTGAGTTCAGATTACCCAGAATGCTTAGAGAGTCAGAGGAGGATGAGGAGGTGTTGGAGGCTGAGGATGAAGAGCAGAGGAGGAGCAGAGAGAGGCATTTCTGAACATCACACTGCACTTCCTGAGGAGCATGAAGCAGGAGGAGCTGGCTGACCGTCTGCAGAGCAGTAAGAGGGTTTCTATAAGATTTAACACTCTGGATAAATGTCACATCTACTGATGTCTCAAGACCAACATATATCCATGTTTTAATCAGAGAACCAGAGTTACAGTGGGACCTAATGATCTTTTTGTTGTGTGTTCTTTCAGAAACCTTTGCTGGAGTTTGTCAGCGTAAACTTAAGTCCACCCTGAAGGAGAGGTTCCAGTGTGTGTTTGAGGGCATTGCTAAAGCAGGAAACCCAACCCTTCTGAACCAGATCTACACAGAGCTCTACATCACAGAGGGGGGGTCTGCAGAGGTCAATGATGAACATGAGGTCAGACAGATTGAAACAGCATCCAGGAAACCACACAGACCAGAAACAACCATCAGACAAGAAGACCTCTTTAAAGCCTCACCTGGAAGAGATGCACCAATCAGAGCAGTGATGACAAAGGGAGTGGCTGGCATTGGGAAAACAGTCTTAACACAGAAGTTCACTCTGGACTGGGCTGAAGGCAAAGCCAACCAGGACATCCAGTTCATATTTCCATTCACCTTCAGAGAGCTGAATGTGGTGAGAGAGAAGAAGTACAGCTTGGTGGAACTTGTTCATCACTTCTTCTCTGAAACCAGAGACGCAGGAATCTGCAGGTTTGATCAGTTCCCGGTTGTGTTCATCTTTGACGGTCTGGATGAGTGTCGACTTCCTCTGGACTTCCACAACAATGAGATCCTGACTGATGTCACAGAGTCCACCTCAGTGGATGTGCTGCTGACAAACCTCATCAGGGGGAAGCTGCTTCCCTCTGCTCGCCTCTGGATAACCACACGACCTGCAGCAGCCAATCAGATCCCTCCTGAGTGTGTGGACATGGTGACAGAGGTCCGAGGGTTCACTGACCCACAGAAGGAGGAGTACTTCAGGAAGAGATTCAGAGATCAGGAGCAGGCCGGCACCATCATCTCCCACATCAAGACCTCACGAAGCCTCCACATCATGTGCCACATCCCAGTCTTCTGCTGGATCTCTGCTAGTTCTGGAGGAGGTGTTGAAAACCAGAGAGGGAGGAGAGCTGCCCAAGACCCTGACTGAGATGTACATCCACTTCCTGGTGGTTCAGTCCAAAGTGAAGAACATCAAGTATGATGGAGGAGCTGAGACGATCCACACTGGAGTCCAGAGAGCAGGAAGATGATGGAGTCTCTGGGAAACTGGCTTTTGAGCAGCTGCAGAAAGGCAACCTGATCTTCTATGAGTCCGACCTGACAGAGTGTGGCATCGATATCAGAGCAGCCTCAGTGTACTCAGGAGTGTTCACAGAGGTCTTTAGAGAGGAGAGGGACTGTACCAGGACAAGGTGTTCTGCTTCGTCCATCTGAGCGTTCAGGAGTTTCTGGCTGCTCTTTCATGTCCATCTGACCTTCATCACCTCTGGAGTCAACCTGCTGTCAGAAGAACCAACACCTCCCAGAAGTCGAAATCCAACCTGAACTAACACATCTCTACAAGAGTGCTGTGGACAAGGCCTTACAGAGTCCAAACGGACCTGGACTTGTTCCTGCGCTTCCTCCTGGGTCTTTCTCTGCAGTCCAATCAGAAACTCCTACAAGGCCTGCTGACACAGACAGGAAGTGACTTAAATAACATTCAGAAACTTCTACGAAGCCTGCTGACACTGACAGGAATTTGCTCAGAGATCAACCAGGAGACAATCCAGTACATCAAGAAGAAGATGGTTGAGGATCTGTCTCCAGAGAGAAGCATCAACCTGTTCCACTGTCTGAATGAACTGAATGATCGTTCTCTAGTGGAGCAGATCCAACAGACCCTGAGATCAGGAAGTCTCTCCGCAGAGAATCTGTCTCCTGCTCAGTGGTCAGCTCTGGTCTTCATCTTACTGACATCAGGAGAAGATCTGGACGTGTTTGATCTGAAGAAATACTGTGCTTCAGAGGAGGCTCTTCTGAGGCTGCTGCCAGTGGTCAAAGCCTCCAACAAAGCTCTGTAAGTACAGAGATCATTTGATTTAGTGAATCAGTTATTAACACACTGCTGTCTCCTGAATAACTGTTGTCCTCATCGTCTCTTCAGGCTGAGTGGCTGTAACCTGTCAGAGAGAAGCTGTGCAGCTCTGTCCTCAGTCCTCAGCTCCCAGTCCTCTAGTCTGAGAGATCTGGACCTGAGTAACAACGACCTGCAGGATTCAGGAGTGAAGCTGCTGTCTGCTGGACTGGAGAGTCCTCACTGTGAACTGGAGACTCTCAGGTCAGAGCACAGAACAGTTTGACTTAGCCAGCAATAAAAGTCAATACCAACATCAGCCATGCTGCTGTGCTGTGGGAATACCATCACTCACATCTGTATCTTTGTAATGCAACACGTTAACATGCATCATATTTTGGTTAGCTAAATTCAACTGACGATACTTCAGCAAAAGCCTTAACTAGCTTTGTTTTATCAACTAACATGGATGTATTTATCATTGTAAAACCACATCCTACAATCAGTGCCTCTGTTCTATTCATTATATTGTGTCCGTCTGCAAAATAAAGGGTTTAGTTTTAAAGTAATAAAACAATTAAACATCTTGAAAACTGTCATTTCTGCGTCTACACAGGGCTTTCACGCTGCCCTTTAATTAGCTGTTCTGAAGAAACGCTCCCTGGTTAAACCTCTCTTATATTTCTCTGAACGATCAGCTCCAGGTCCGTTCACCAGCCTCTCAGCTCAGGATTTCTTAGTGTCCACTTATTCAGGATTTTCAGTGTTAAAATATTTGAAGTATTTTGTTCAGATTAGGTTTTATGTTCCGTTCAAAATAGTTTTTCACCTTCATATCATTTCTTATCCAGGGTGACTCATTTTAAACACACATGTTCTTTCTCTTTTTGTTCATTCTGTTCTCCTCAGGCTGAGTGTCTGTAAGCTGTCAGAGAGAAGCTGTGCAGCTCTGTCCTCAGTCCTCAGCTCCCAGTCCTCTAGTCTGAGAGATCTGGACCTGAGTAACAACGACCTGCAGGATTCAGGAGTGAAGCTGCTGTCTGCTGGACTGGAGAGTCCTCACTGTGAACTGGAGACTCTCAGGTCAGAGCACAGAACAGTTTGACTTAGCCAGCAATAAAAGTCAATACCAACATCAGCCATGCTGCTGTGCTGTGGGAATACCATCACTCACATCTGTATCTTTGTAATGCAACACGTTAACATGCATCATATTTTGGTTAGCTAAATTCAACTGACGATACTTCAGCAAAAGCCTTAGCTAGCTTTGTTTTATCAACTAACATGGATGTATTTATCATTGTAAAACCACGTCCTACTGTTGGAGTCGGGGGGCCTGATCATTTATTCCGGCAATTACTCAGACTTACTAATTGACCTAACAGAAGCTATTGAGTCTATGTAAGTTCACTGCTTGGCTCAGATCCACCAACGTCAGATCCACCAACGTCAGCAAGATCTCACCTCTATCAACTCCTGGAGAACCAGGTTCAATTAACTGCTGTTTCAATTCAGACGACCCTCTAAATCTGTTGAAGCGATCCCGAAGGATTTTGATATCAGTAATGAGCTGTGGCCCTGCCTAAGTAAGTGTGGCAGTGTGCAATCTTACCTTAAGCAGGAGAGGAGAGCGCAGATGTCTTTTAAGTTGTCCCAATCCAAAAGGTGGGATCAGTTTATTTGAAGAAAATCGGTCCACACTTGAACAGGTTTTTACCTTCTCTCGTTACAACATGACAATCATACAAAACATATCATGCGGTGGTCATTTTCTAATCTGAAACCTTCATTCATAGTTTTGACATTAAAGTCTTCCTACAGAATCCAGAGGAATCTCCTCGTGAATCGAAGGTGCTATACATTCACACCTAGAGCCCGACAGCATTCAGAGGCAGATCCTCATAAATGGTCAGTAGGATCTAACAGTTTCAAACTTTCATCCAACAATTCACTCAGCATTCAACCAATACATTCAAGAGATATTTACCCAGTTTGAGAGAACCTTTACCGAGGAAAAACCCAGCTCTCCAGGGAGAGAGCATACCAGGGGAACCCCCCCCTGTCTCGAGCTTGCTCCCTCTCAGATAGTGCTTTTATGCTGCACAAAAAGACAGAAACACCCAAAAACCCTCCTTCATGTCCATATTTGTGAAAACTGGGCATGTCCTCTGATGTACAGGACTGGACATGACCAGACATATCCCATGGCTATGGCATAAGACACACCTTCCCAAACATGTATAAAAAGGTCATGACCTCTAGTGTGCAGGACTGGAAAAATATTATTCTCGGCTATAGCATAAACACCTTTTTGGGGCCTCAGTATATTTTTCCTTAAGTCAGGAGCCCCCCCCCCTGTGCACCGCTGTGAGAGAAGAAACTGTCCCCCCTCCCTGTGCACCGCTGTGAGAGAAGAAACTGTCCCCCCTCCCTGTGCACCGCTGTGAGAGAAGAAACTGTCCCCCCTCCCTGTGCACCGCTGTGAGAGAAAAACTGTCCCCCTCCCTGTGCACCGCTGTGAGAGAAGAAACTGTCCCCCCTCCCTGTGCACCGCTGTGAGAGAAGAAACTGTCCCCCCTCCCTGTGCACCGCTGTGAGAGAAGAAACTGTCCCCCCTCCCTTATCAGTGACACCTCATAAACCATAATAGGCCTCAATCTCAACTTAACAAACCACTTGTGTTTTGTTTATACTGTAAATATAGAAAATCATAAAATATGAAGCATTTTCATTTTGGGTTATACAAGAATATAAATGATTATATTTGATTATAATTAACTTTCGTTTTAAGTATTCAACCTAATATGGAGACCTCAACACTACAATCAGTGCCTCTGTTCTATTCATTATATTGTGTCCGTCTGCAAAATAAAGGGTTTAGTTTTAAAGTAATAAAACAATTAAACATCTTGAAAACTGTCATTTCTGCGTCTACACAGGGCTTTCACGCTGCCCTTTAATGAGCTGTTCTGAAGAAACGCTCCCTGGTTAAACCTCTCTTATATTTCTCTGAACGATCAGCTCCAGGTCCGTTCACCAGCCTCTCAGCTCAGGATTTCTTAGTGTCCACTTATTCAGGATTTTCAGTGTTAAAATATTTGAAGTATTTTGTTCAGATTATGTTTTATGTTCCGTTCAAAATAGTTTTTCACCTTCATATCATTTCTTATCCAGGGTGACTCATTTTAAACACACATGTTCTTTCTCTTTTTGTTCATTCTGTTCTCCTCAGGCTGAGTGTCTGTAAGCTGTCAGAGAGAAGCTGTGCAGCTCTGTCCTCAGTCCTCAGCTCCCAGTCCTCTAGTCTGAGAGATCTGGACCTGAGTAACAACGACCTGCAGGATTCAGGAGTGAAGCTGCTGTCTGCTGGACTGGAGAGTCCTCACTGTGAACTGGAGACTCTCAGGTCAGAGCACAGAACAGTTTGACTTAGCCAGCAATAAAAGTCAATACCAACATCAGCCATGCTGCTGTGCTGTGGGAATACCATCACTCACATCTGTATCTTTGTAATGCAACACGTTAACATGCATCATATTTTGGTTGGCTAAATTCAACTGACGATACTTCAGCAAAAGCCTTAACTAGCTTTGTTTTATCAACTAACATGGATGTATTTATCATTGTAAAACCACATCCTACAATCAGTGCCTCTGTTCTATTCATTATATTGTGTCCGTCTGCAAAATAAAGGGTTTAGTTTTAAAGTAATAAAACAATTAAACATCTTGAAAACTGTCATTTCTGCGTCTACACAGGGCTTTCACCTGCCCTTTAATTAGCTGTTCTGAAGAAACGCTCCCTGGTTAAACCTCTCTTATATTTCTCTGAACGATCAGCTCCAGGTCCGTTCACCAGCCTCTCAGCTCAGGATTTCTTAGTGTCCACTTATTCAGGATTTTCAGTGTTAAAATATTTGAAGTATTTTGTTCAGATTAGGTTTTATGTTCCGTTCAAAATAGTTTTTCACCTTCATATCATTTCTTATCCAGGGTGACTCATTTTAAACACAAATGTTCTTTCTCTTTTGTGATGCCCCTGTGGGTTCATCTTGAGAGGGTGTGGCTGTGCTGCATCCAGCCGCCTTGATTGCAGTAACTCAGGGTTCCTGGGTCTGGTGCCCTGCAGCTATTTAAAGCCTCTCTGCTCCTCTCTGTCTTCTCTCTGCTTTCTCATACAGGCACCCGGTTCGGTTGAGTATGTTATTAGTTATTTCAGTTGTTTTACTTTGTGCACCTCAACACCCTCACCCATACATGTTCATGCAATCCTCACCCTGCAGTTACATTACTGATACCACTGACGTTCACACCTCATGCTTTACTTGCTTTGCACTTAATTAATTTGGCTAATTTGAACCACTTGCTTTAATAAACATCTTTTGTTAATCCGTTGATATGGTGTGTCTCCTCTTTGTTGTGGCCTTTTGAGCCAGGTCATAACATCTTTTTGTTCATTCTGTTCTCCTCAGGCTGAGTGTCTGTAAGCTGTCAGAGAGAAGCTGTGGAGCTCTGTCCTCAGTCCTCAGCTCCCAGTCCTCTAGTCTGAGAGATCTGGACCTGAGTAACAACGACCTGCAGGATTCAGGAGTGAAGCTGCTGTCTGCTGGACTGGAGAGTCCTCACTGTGAACTGGAGACTCTCAGGTCAGAGCACAGAACAGTTTGACTTAGCCAGCAATAAAAGTCAATACCAACATCAGCCATGCTGCTGTGCTGTGGGAATACCATCATCGATTCAAGATTCAAAGATTTGGTGTTCTGGTGGTGTTGGAGGTCTGATGTCCAAACTGTAGTAGAGTGTGTCAGCTGCAGATCTTCTTGTAGTCATCTCTCTGTGTCTTTGTTCACATTATTCTCTATTCCCTTGTTTATGATTAGTTCATATCAATAAGACCCTTACCATGCTGTCCATTTAAATTGTGAAGCAGTGACTGGAGTTTTAGAGATGACCCAGAGGTGATGCAATAATAAGCCCCCCCCCCTTCCAGTCCTGGACCCTCAGATTATCTGACGGCTTGTTTGTGTGTCTGCAGGCTGTCAGGCTGTCTGATCACAGAGGAAGGCGGTGATGCTCTGGCCTCAGCTTTAAACCCCTCCCATCTGAGAGAGCTGGACCTGAGCTACAATCATCCAGGAGACTCAGGGGGGAGGCTGCTGTCTGCTGGACTGGACACGCTCAGGTATGGAGAGGCACTCAGTCTGATAGAGGAGGTAGAAACTGGTTCCTATGACCTGAAACATCCAGAGCTGATAGACCCTGACTCTTCACACTGTCTGCCGTCAGCTGTTAGCATCAAACACAAATGTTCCCCAACTGAGAGGAAACCCCCCCTCAGTGGGTCAATGTTCATCTTGGAACCACCAACAGGAACAGAGTGGGGGGGTTTAGTGTTCACACAGATTTAGCACAGGAAGTGACATCATAAATAAATACACTGATTCATTTCCAGATGTTTTTATTGAGTCTTAGCAAACGGCTAATCAGAAGAGTCTTTATCAGTTTGTTGATTTCTCAGAGACAATACAAATACTCATCACCCCCCCCCCCCCCCCCCCCCCCAACCCCCTGCAGCTTTAAATTCAGAATAAAACAACTAAAAAACTGAAAAGTATAAAAACGATTCAGGAATCAAGACCAAAAGATACAAATGAAGCGCACAGTGAATCAAAGAGAACCCATATTTACTGATGCACCCAAACGCTGCACTCAGGGAGCATGGAGCTGCATGTCCCCAGGGCAGACTGGGACTGAAAAACAGCCCTGGACTCTGACCCAGCCCACAACAATTGGCATCGAAACGCAATGCCGGAGGCAGCAGTGTCACAACGCCTTAATCTTCATTTATAATTTTATCGAAGATATGACAATATTAGTGATGTTGATTAGACGATGTGTTTACCGCAGAGTACACAAGTTCAACTTACAGAGCGAGGGAGGACACTCCTCAGATGTCTTGACCTTGTGGTAACATCAGAAAATGGAAAAGTACACACAAAACCATACAGTAGTATTAGTTATTATAGATCAGATGATTAATAGGGCGCGTATATGTCGTTTAAAGGAGACTGTAACTGTCTGGCAGTGGGTGTCCTCATCTGTCCTGGTTCTGTCCTCAACCTAAACAAATATACATTTGATGTTAAAAAAACTTGGTTTCATTAAATTGTCTTTCATCACCTATGGCACCTTCAAAATAAAAGGAGTAGCTCTACTCATCTCATTGTACCTGTATAATGACAATAAAGGATTCTATTCTATTCTTGTCATATCTATTCTATATCATTGTTTTTTATATATACTTGAATGAATACTTAATACACAAGTAATACACTTCTGTTTGATCTACAAGTTTTTATTAGACATTACACCTCTCACGTAACAATTGTTTTATTTATTGTTTGCTTACATGAGCAACACACACTAACTGGAACAACTAGGCTGAAAGGGAGCTTCTTGAATCGACTTCTTCTCTATAGTACTCGCCACCTCTTGCCCTGTACTCCTATGTGCCGCTGGTGATACTTCCACCAGCTCAACTCTCTGTCCCTCATCACGAACGCAGGCTGTAGCTGCACTTCTTGTTTATCTGATCTCCGTGTCCATTTCTTTTCCTTCCCTGCCACTGTCTAATCCGTTCTCTTCATACATCAATGTTTTTATCTCTTACTCGTCTTTTTTCTTCTTCGTGTGTGCTTACTTGACAGATAAGAACCACACAACTGCATCAGCTGTCGCCCTCTGTCGCCTGTCAGCGCAACTGAAATGATGACGTTCAAAATATATATATATGATGCGTTCCACCTCAGTGTTTGTAGATGTAATGTGTGGGGGGGGTTGGAGTGTCTATAAATGATTCAAATATTAAATCCTGAATGTTGAGCTGGAACAGGAGTGATGTGATGGGGGGGGGGGCAGTCTGTGGACATATAAGATCATTCAAAGACTAACTGACCCCCCCCCCTCTCTGCTTGCAGCCTGGAGCCTGCTGCAGTCCGGTTCTTGAGGCCAGGTCTCAGGAAGTGTAAGTGTGTTTTTAATCCTGAACATCTTCACACTGGGACATCACAGGGACATCAATAACCTTTAATACCTGCTGTGTCTCATCAGATTCCTGTGGACTCACACTGGACTCAAACACAGCACACAGAGGACTCAAACTGTCTGACAACAGCAGGAAGGTGACAGATGTGAGAGAGGAGCAGAAATATCCTGATCATCCAGAGAGGTTTGACTTCTGGTCTCAGCTGATGTGTACAGAAGCTCTGACTGGTCGCTGTTACTGTGAGGTCGAGTGGAGAGGAGAGGTTCATATATCAGTGACTTACAGAGGAATCAGGAGGAGAGGACGCAGAGAGGACGGTGTGTTTGGAAGGAATGATCAGTCCTGGAGTCTGGAGTGCTCTCCTAAAGGTTACTCTGTCTATCACAATAACAGAGAAACAGTCATCTCCTCCTCCTCCCTCCTCTACCGTGTATCCTCCTATTTGCTTTCTCCCTACCTCACCTATGGTAGAGTAGCAGTGTATGTGGATCATCCTGCTGGCTCTCTCTCCTTCTACAGAGTCTCCTCTGACAAACTGATCCACCTCCACACCTTCAGAACCACATTCACTGAACCTCTCTATGCTGGGTTCGGGTTTGAGTTTCGGTTCTGGTCTGAGTCAGGTTCCTCAGTGTCTCTGTGTGCTCTGCAGGAGTGATACCCCCCCCCCTGCTGAGCACATAGATCAGTGTGTTCAGGATCACTCTCAGCTGAGAGCGTTTCCTTCGTACGCCCCTCAGCAGAGACGTTATCTGTGCTCTTTGAAACCAGATCACATAGAAAGCAAAGCTTCAGATTCAGACTCTGGTTTGTAGACAGCGTCTGGCTCTGTCTCCAAATGTCTTGCTGTTTCTCCAGATGTATGGATGTTCACGCTTTGCTTCGTTCAGCTTGGTTCTCCTTTTGTAAGAGCACTGAGAGAAATACAGACATCCTTTATGTTCACATAGTTTGTTAATGAAGCTGATTCTGAATGATCATTATGATCATTAGTACTGATCGCTGCCATACTGTCATAATCCCTCTGAGCACTAGAGGGCAGCAGTCACTGTCACTTCAATATAACCCTTCTTAATATTCACCAATAGAAATCAGTGTATTTCATATGTAAACCGTGCGTCTTCAAAAGCATCAAATGTTACATATTCAGCAAAGCTTGCAGCAGAGATCAGCCACTCAGCCTCCCTGTTCGGTGGCTGTATCGCAGGGACGCTCCAAGTTCCTAAAAACTGTCCAGCTTAGAGTTAACACATACGTATACTTCTGTTTCATGACGGATGTATTTGTATATACACACTTTACTTATATTACATATACTAACCCTTTATATTTGAATCATTATTAAAGTATTTCTTTAGGCTTTCTAAAATAAAAGTATGGTTCTTGTTGCAGAGTTTGTGAATGAACCCCAGCTGTTGCCTGGCAACGTAATCCTGTTGATAATCAATAAGGCTTATTACTGTGCTGTTTGATATTTGTAACACCAAGCCGATGGAACAGACCCACAGCAACACAGAGAAGAAATGTGTTAACATGACCCAGTGTTCTAGTTAACGAAGAAAATAATATCAAACATAATATTAATATCCACTTTATTTTGAAATGAAAAGAAACCGGTAAAAAAAACAGTTTCCGGTGCGCTCCGACTCTCGGTCCTGACCATAGAGATCATACAATCAAACAAACAAATAAAACATGGATAATTGTGTCTTATTGTTGAGTTAATGACAGGGTGAGGTTTAGAAAAGAATAACAGATTAGATTCCAGTATTCTGAGCCCCGACTCTCAAAAAGTCCGACATTATTCAATAAAACCAATAGAAATACGTTGTTTTTAAATCGTTCTTATTCGTGACACGAGAAAAAAGTAAGATGGTGAACTGGAATCAAGAGATCAGATCACCTGACTACAACACGACATGCCGTGAGACTGGGTTGAACTGTGTGGAGTCTATTTTTATATAACATTACAAGAGGGATTCTTATTATTACATGATATGCTTATTGTGCTCATGAGATATTGCTATGACTATAAAATAAATAGACTCAATCCCAGGTTCTGATGGGTGGACACGAAACGAAGGGAATAGTCAGAGAGAGTTTCAGCTTGCAATAGAAATGTAGCAAAGACCAGGTGCAGACACTGTGGAGACAAAGAGTTATTGAGAACAGGAGATCGCTCTGGCCTTGGACCGTGTGTGTTCAACGCCTACGCATAACTGGGAATCAGTGTAATGGAGGATTCCACTATCTATCGTAGAAACTTTAGCAAAACAAATGACGTAGGATAGCGAATAGAGTAGGGAGGGACCTTCACCGGCCGGCCGAATGCTGATTGGAGTTCGTGTTGCCAAGAGACTTTGTCTAAGTCTGTGCACCAACCAGGGAGGCCAAAGTCTAAACCACGGTCCTCCCCATCTAGTCTCAACCAATCATAATATGACACTTATTCTCTGTAATAAGTATATGAAATGTGTTTTGCCAGTTTCCGGGGCTCTGGAAGGAAGTGGAGACAGTTAACTGCTCGCGGCCTGTGGATCACTGATCTCCAGAACCCTCAGCTGAGCGTGTATTCCTTATCACAACTGAAATAAATCAGTTTCATTATAACCTTATTGCCTGGTCCGACTCCTTGCTTCGCAGAGGACTTTTGAACATGACAACTGGGACAGTTACCATCATGTCTCCTTTCATCTGAGTCAGGATGTACCGGAGGATTCTCTCTGCAGACCAGATTGGTGTGTTGTAATCTTTTAAATCTACAGTAAACAAATGGAGTTCTGGAGTCTCATGTTCTGACCGGTTTAATTGAATGTGTCAGGTATGAATGTGAACCCATGGATCGCAGTGGAAGATGTATTCATGAGATAATGTTGGCGAGCCAGGAGAGGATTGTTCTCTGAACAGAACGCTGAGACTCAGAACCACCATGTGGAACTATCAGCTTCATCTCAAAGTTATAATGCTGCACACATCTTTACGGGACATTTTTGGCAGTTGTGAATAAAAGGAAGAAATACATTTTTTCCATTTTGACGCTCTTAGATAAACTTCTCTGCGTCGCTGAGAGGGAGGTCGAGAGAAGAAGACGTCGTCTGGGAAGAAACAAAAAGTCTTCTGCAGAAATCCAGAGAGAAGCTTCTGGTCCAACATTCACTACTTTAGCTCTTTATGTCTCAATTCATTCACACACACACACACACACACACACACAGTGATGAAACAGGAACATGTTTATTCTCATCCTTCATGAAGCTTTGCAGAACGATCAGGAGAGGAACGTCTTCTAGAATAATGCTTCTTCTTTCAGAGACAAACTTTATTCCACATTTGAAACTGTTGGTCACATGACCTCCCTCTGCTGGTGTCTGAACAGGAAGCACATGGTTCTGGTTTTATAAAATAAGTTAACATATAAAGAGGCTGTGATGTCTCAGGTAATACTCTGCACAGTGTGGTTAAATAAACATGAATATATGAGCTGTGTGTCCGCGTTACTCCGTGTTCATCCACACATCAGCAGCTCCACGTTACACATGTGATCTCACACGGCTTCATCGTACAGGAGAGGAAGACCTTCAGGGTTTCACCTGATCACATGCACCTGTTTACAGATACACAACATCTCACTCTTCATCCACTTTGAAGCCACATTTCTAACCGTACACTTTGTACATGTTGGCTCTGTGTTTAACTGCTGAAGGATTTGTGACGGGACGTCTGGATCTGAAGCTATCAGAGAAGCTAACGTTAGCCTTTAGCTTGCAGCCCCTTTATCTTATGTCCAACAGTTATCAGCTAACGTTAGCGGCAGCCGAACAACAGGTTTTCTAACTCCTAACAGGAGGTGCATTGTGGGTAATGTAGGCACCAGATTTCAACAGGAGAGTAGAAGTGGGTTGGGTGCTAGCAGTGTAAATGTGCAGAGACGCTCCTTACAGTACATATATATACATGTATATTTATATATTATACTCAGAGGAAAATCCAATATGTGGCCGTTAAAGACGACACTGAGCTGTTTGCTCGAAAAGAAGGCAGAGATAATACAACGTGATAATGGCCACTTAGTGATGTCACAATGTTCTTGGCTTGTGTAACCATTAGCCAATCACCAACCAAGGTAACCCCCCCCCTTATCACCTGAATCTCCTCCTAGACACCACTGTGTTTTTTTAAACCAATCATCTCTCAGAGGGGCGTGGCCAGCAGCAGCTCATTATCATGTAAAGCTACATACTCAGAATCAGCACTTTTGAAACAGAGGGATTATGGGATGCTGCAATGATCTGTTTGGTGTTTCAGCCAATCAGAGACAGGCTCTGGATATATCTGAGACCTGTGATATATTGATGAGAAAGAGTATAATAGGTGTCCTTTAGGGGTCCTTTAAGGGTCCTTTAAGTGTCTTTAAGTGTCCTTTAGGTGTCCTTTAAGAGTCCTTTAAGGGTCTTTGAGGGTCTTTGAGTGGGCTCCTATGGCTTGAGGCTTCTTCACTCCTCTATTGAACAGCTCCTTTTTCTCTAGCGTTCAACGAAGGCCTCTCTGTCAGGAAATGATCATCCAGATGTTTGTAATTCCCCCTCTGTCTCCCCCCCCCCCCCCCCCCCCCCCCCCCCCCCCCCCCCCCCCCCCCCCCCCCCCCCCCACTTCCCCTATAGGAGTCTGGTCTCTTGTTTTATCCAGGGTCAGATGTCTGTAGCTTTGGTCCTCTGTCCTTCCAGCTGGAAACAGGTTCTGATCAAGCTCTTCATTAAATAACATCTTTGGTTTAAACCTGGATATCTGTCCCTCTTCTCCTGTAGTCCAACTTCACTTTCACGTCCGGTGTGAACCAACCGTAACACTCTCTGAGCTGTGATGGAAGCTCGTCCTCTCACACATCATACGGCCTCTCTCCTCCTCCCTCCTCCTCTCCTCCTCCCTCCTCCCCTCCTCCTCCTCCTCCTCCTCCCTGGTCTTCTTGATGAAGGCGGAGGAAAGCTCCTTCAGCAGCAGCTCCTGAGACAGGGTGCAGCCTCCGCTCTGCAGGGGGTCCTCAGATTGGGGGTCCTCAGATTGGGGGTCCTCAGAGGGGGGGTCCTCAGAGGGGGGGTCCTCGGGAAGCAGTCTGACCGGGGGGGGGTCGGGCACCTCCTGTGTCTCGGAGGCCCCCCCCGACAGGAAGCTGGTCTGCAGAGACTGGAGCACCTGCAGGCCGAAGTCCCCCACCTCCTCGTACAGAGGCTCAGGGAGCGGCGGGGACTCCAGACGCTCCTCGAACGCATCCTGCTGCACCTTCATGGGCTGCAGGGAAACACAGGGACACACAGAGAAGGCATTCATACTGGGGATGGCATTATAGTCTATGGGGACAACAGTTAAACAAGGACTTGATTGGATAGTTCTGGAGTGGTGTTGGAGGTTACTGAGGATCCTGAATCCATTTCTGACATCTCCAGGATCATAAATGTCAGTTCGAACCAGAAAGAGG
Source organism: Dissostichus mawsoni (assembly GCA_011823955.1). Classification (NCBI taxonomy): domain Eukaryota; kingdom Metazoa; phylum Chordata; class Actinopteri; order Perciformes; family Nototheniidae; genus Dissostichus; species Dissostichus mawsoni. The sequence continues at coordinate 40,678,734 of JAAKFY010000022.1, forward strand.
AACAGATGTGTCCTCTCTGTGGACTGAGCAGTGCTGAGACCATTGGATACAGAGAGCACCAGATGGACACCATTACCTGTGGACACCTGATTTACAAATAGAGAGGCAGTCTGTCCAGATGATCCAGAGTCCCCTAAGTCTTCCACATCCAGCCCAAATGTATCAAAATCAGCCGAGAGATTTTATCATAAATATGAATACATATACAGTATATATACTGTATATATACAGTATATATACAGTATATATACAGTATATATACAGTATATATACAGTATATATACTGTATATATACAGTATATATACAGCATACATATACACCTATAATGCAGCATTTATTTTCACTAAATGTAAAATACTCACAAAGTACATGGAGAGCGTCCGTCTGTCGTGTAGCTTCCTCTGCAGAAAGAAGAAGATATCAAAAGTGAATTATTCTAAATAACTCTTCTTATTATTTCACTGTGAAGAGATACACCGTTGTTTTTAACTCTCTCTGTGAATTCTCACTGTGAAGTTTGGGAATATTAAAAATGGTGCAGGCTCTTACCAGCGTCTGATTGGCCGACAGCATGCTGCTGTTGCTCTCGTGTCCTCGGATCGGGACGAGCGGCATCGTGCCGAACTTCTGCCGCGAGATATCTGAGGAGGAGTGACGCCTCAGCACCGGGGGCGCCGAGTCATCGCTCTGCAGAGTCACCAACACATGCTGAGTCAGCAGGAAGCTAGCATTAACAACAACTCAGTGACTCCTGCAGCTCTACATACAAACTGCACTTTAGATATATACTATATAATACTGTGGCGGAGCATTAAGGGACATCATTCACAGTTGTATTGTTGTGGGTGGGGAACAACACGATATAGTGTTGCCCCACGGACCAGTTAGTGGACGGCACCTTGGTGTTGTGTACGTTCTTGTGTGTGTGGTTAAATGGAAAATAAAGTGTGGAGTTCCAAATTAAATGCCGGAGTTTTGGGAGCATGCCGCTACAGCGTAGTTCGCACATGTGGAGGCACATTTTTCTCCTGCCGGCAGGTCCACAACGAGCACCTGAAGTATTTCCACGTGGTGGCGGCGCTGGGGAGCTCCACGTCGTCCAAGTAGGTCGGGTTTATTGCGGATATGAGGCGATCAAAGCCCTTCTCCTTGAGACATTTGGCTTATCCGCTAAGGCGAGGGCTTGCCAGATTGTTGAGATTCAGGGCCTGGGGGACAGCAAGCCGTCCCAGCTTATGGAAAAGATGCTGACTCTGCGGGGGGGAATATCCCCGGATCTTGTTTGTGGAGACGTTCCTGCGCCACTTGCCGCCCCGGGTTCAGACGGCGCTTGCGAACACGACCATTATGGAGCCCCGCGCCCTGGCTGATGAGGCGGACTGTTTTTGAGGCCTTGAAGGGTAAGGCCCCCATCCAGGATATCAGCTAGACCGCAGATGCTGAGGTTCAAGGAGGTCAAGACCGCGCTGGCTCAGACGGCCCTGTTGGCGCATCCGTCACCCACTGCCCCCATCTCCAGTACCACCGACGCATCGGACTACGCCGTCGGTGCAGTGCATAAGCAGTGGGTTGAGGGCGCCTGGCAACCACTCGCCTTTTTCAGCGGCCAGCTGACGCCCAGGGAGCTCCTTGGACTCTGGCTGGCCACGTAGCAGTTCCGTTTTTTGCTGGAAGGCCAGGAATTGACGGCGTTCGTGGACCACAAGCCGCTCACGTTTGCCATGTCCAAGGTGGCGGAGCTTTGGTCTGCTCACCAGCAACGCCAGCTTTCCTACATCTCGGAGTTCACCACGGACATCCAGCACGTGGCTGGCAAGTCCAACCTGGTCGCAGACTGCCTCCAGGGTCGTCATCGGGGCCGTCCAGTTGGGAATCGACTATACCCGCATGGCAGCGGACCAGTTTACGGACCTCAGCGCCCAGGCCCTGAAGGGGGCTGACGTGGGACTGCGTCTGGAGGATGTGGATTTCGGCGACGGGCGTTACTCTCCTGTGTGACGCTGTCCAGTCGCTTCCGCCAGCTGGATGCGCTCCGTGTTCGAGGCGGTGAACAATCTGTCGCACCCCAGCGGGAAGCCTTCGGTGTGGATGGTGGCCGCGAAGTTCTTCTGGCGGGGGCTCAAGAAGGACGTGAGGGCATCGGCTGGCACGTGCGTGGCTTGCCAGCGTGCTAAGGTGCACCGCCACACGAAGGGCCCCCTGGAGCAATTCCTTGTGCCTGACAGGAGGTTTGACCATGTCAACATCGATCTGGTTGGCCCATTACCTTCCTCTCATGCTTTCACCAACTCCTAACTATGGTGGGCAGGACGACCCGCTGGCCGGAGGCGATCCCACTCGCTTCGACAGCGGCAGCTGACATAGCCAGGGCCTTCATTGCAACATGGGTGTGTCATTTCGTGGTTCGCAGTTCACGTCCGAGCTATGAAACGCCGTGGCCAGGGAAATGGGGGTTAAGCTCCACCGGACAACTGCTTATCAGCCTCAGGCCAACTGCCTCTGCGGGCGTTTACATCGCTCCATGAAGGCGGCCCTCAGGGCAAGCCTAACAGACGGTAATTGGATCGACAAGCTACCTTGGGTTATGCTGGGCATTAGGACCGCACCTAAGGAGAATCTGCAGTGCTCCACGGCTGTGATGGTTTACGGTCAGCCGCTGCAGGTTCCAGGGGATTTTCTCCACAACACATCGGCCCGGAGTCTTGGAACACGGGGGCAAGCACTTGGTGGTGGACCTGGGTGGCAGGGCTCCAGGCTCCTGCTCTCCGGAGTCGTGGTGGTCGGCCTGTCGTTTCTCCCCGCCGCACGGATTTTGTGTATGGTGAATTATGGGGGGCTTGTGTGGGGGAACATTAAGGGACATAATTCACCGTTGTTTTGCTGTGGGTGGGGAACACGATATAGTGTTGCTCCACGGACCGGTTAGTAGGTGGCACCTTGGTGTTCCTGTTTCCTGTTGTTGTCATTCCAGCTTCGAAGTAGCATGCAGCGAGTACGTTCTTGTGTGTGGTTGAATGGAATATAAATGGTGGAGTTCCATATTAAACACACCGCCTCCGACTCCCATTCATCGGCTCTACAATACTATATATATATACTGACCTGAGCTTTGAGGAAGCTGCTGATCCAGTCCCAGAGTTCTGCCTCGCAGGTACAACACAGGAACCTGAGAGAGAAAATGTCAGTAGGTAGGTAGGTAGGTAGGTAGGTAGGTAGGTAGGTAGTAGGTAGGTAGGTAGGTAGGTAGGTAGGTAGGTAGGTAGGTAGGTAGGTAGGTAGGTAGGTAGGTAGGTAGGTAGGTAGGTAGGTAGGTAGGTAGGGTAGGTAGGTAGGTAGGTAGGTAGGTAGGTAGGTAGGTAGGTAGGTAGGTAGGTAGGTAGGTAGGTAGGTAGGTAGGTAGGTAGGTAGGTAGGTAGGTAGGTAGGTAGGTAGGTAGGTAGGTAGGTAGGTAGGTAGGTAGGTAGGTAGGTAGGTAGGTAGGTAGGTAGGTAGGTAGGTAGGTAGGTAGGTAGGTAGGTAGGTAGGTAGGTAGGTAGGTAGGTAGGTAGGTAGGTAGGTAGGTAGGTAGGTAGGTAGGTAGGTAGGTAGGTAGGTAGGTAGGTAGGTAGGTAGGTAGGTAGGTAGGTAGGTAGGTAGGTAGGTAGGTAGGTAGGTAGGTAGGTAGGTAGGTAGGTAGGTAGGTGTCCTGATATGAGATTTTATTGTCATATGTCATCCTGCAGTTTTCGAGTGTTTGAACAGGAAGTGGGAAAAGGGCCGGGGCTACATCAGGTGAATTGGCGAGAATCTGAGGATACAATACTTATAGATAATATATATTCAGATTCTGTAACGATGGAAATATATTGTCATTTCTTAACTACTATTAGGAGAAGTGTCTGGTATGAAGAACAGACCATCATCTGCAGACAGTGCTTCCCTTCTCCTGAGATCAGGGGGACCCTATCTCTTTCATAGATATAGTGTTTGTGATGGAATTTATACAATACAGAATATTGCAATACTCTTGTGTATTAATACTTCCTTAGACCCGGTGTGTACACTGTGCGAGGCTGAATTTAAATTAAACCGAGATAGCTTAAAACCTGTCATGTGATCAGATGTTTCACACTAGGCATCAATCATTTGAATACAATAGTATAGCCAAAGCAGTACTCTATTAGTATTTCTACACTGTAGTATTAGTACTTTTATTTAAGCTGTTTATCTATCCTCAGAATCTAAACTAAGCACGTTTTATGCTTCAAACATGTGCAACTAATTATTTTATTTAAATCAGGGCTTTTAATATATAAGTATTATTCACTACTCTCAGTACCTTTAGTTCTTGATGTTGTACCTGCCTTTCCATTTGAAGCTCTTAATGTCTTTCTTTAATTCTCCATCACAACGAGAAGATTCCTACTTACAGCTGGTGTTTGTCCGACATCACGGTGAACCCCCACCTGCAGAAGATATATCAGAACAAGATGAAGCCATGCTAATATGATTGGTGTTGTACTGTAAGTATAACTCCTGAGCGCTTTAAAGTCCATACGTCATTATTTGAGGCCCTGTTCTTCTTCTGTGGTGCTCCCTCTCCTGTGGTGTAAGTGCATGGAAACTGTCTGCAAAGACTCAAATCCCTGTGTTCCCTCCATTGGATTCCTTTGTGACATCACTATGGAACACTCACGCTCCTATTGGCTAGCGCTCCAACACATTGCACGTGATAGGCTAAGGGGCGGGACATCTCTAAGCTAATGACCAATCACAACAGAGCCGGCCACAGTAGAGACATTAACCTGAACATCAGAAAAAAGGGTTCCTCCAACAAAAAGCATAAAAAATGACCCCAATAACGTTAACAAATCAATGTTTGCGCCCTGCTCTAACATTGATTGGGTGTTGAAACAATAACATCTGAAGAAATGGATTAGAGGTTTGAAACTCTGCTCTGTCTTTGTTGAACTAAGATAGTTTTAATTGGAGATGAATACCTATTCCCTGTGTGTGTGTGTGTGCGTGCGTGCGTGCGTGAGTGCGTGCGTGCGTGGTGCGTGCGTGCGTGCGTGCGTGCGTGCGTGCGTGCGTGCGTGCGTGCGTGCGTGCGTGCGTGCGTGCGTGCGTGCGTGCGTGCGTGCGTGCGTGCGTGCGTGCGTGCGTGCGTGCTTGCGTGCGTGCTTTCTACCTGCTCGGAGCCTTCAGTTTCCTGCGGATGCCGATGTAGATCTTCATGTTCTTCAGAGACCATTCCTTCTCTGGTTTGATGCTCTGAACAAAAACCACTGTCAGGAGACAGCGCACACACACACACACACACACACACACACACACACACACACACACACACACACACACGCTCACACACACACGACGTACCTTCTTGTCTTTGAGCAGCAGCAGTTTGTTCTCCCTGATCTGGAACGTTCTCTCCTGGAACTTGTTCCCCTGCAGGAGCTTCGGAGGTTCCTCACGACACCTCAGCAGACCCACCTTCATGATGTCACTGTGATAGGCTGAGAGACAGGAAGTAACGCTGAGGGCTGTGTGTGTGTGTGTGTGTGTGTGTGTGTGTGTGTGTGTGTGTGTGTGTGTGTGTGTGTGTGTGTGTGTGTGTGTGTGTGTGTGTGTGTGTGTGTGTGTGTGTGTGTGTGTGTGTGTGTGTGTGTGTGTGTACCTACAGGTGAGGAGGTCTGTTTTAGGAACTTTCTTCACCACCAGGTGTGCTGAGCTCGGGTCGGCCATCTTGCACCACTGCAGAGCTTCTTCCAGAACTTTCTGTCTGGGGAGTAGAGGCCGTTCTGCAACACAACACCTGTCAGGTAAATGTCCCACGCACCCTGAACTCACCATACACCCTGACACAACTACAACACCTGTCAGGTAAATGTCCCACGCACCCTGAACTCACCATACACCCTGACACAACTACAACACCTGTCAGGTAAATGTCCCACGCACCCTGAACTCACCATACACCCTGACACAACTACAACACCTGTCAGGTAAATGTCCCACGCACCCTGAACTCACCATACACCCTGACACAACTACAACACCTGTCAGGTAAATGTCCCACGCACCCTGAACTCACCATACACCCTGACACAACTACAACACCTGTCAGGTAAATGTCCCACGCACCCTGAACTCACCATACACCCTTACACAACACCTGTCAGGTAAATGTCCCACGCACCCTGAACTCACCGTAAGCTTTGACACAAAAACACTGAATTAAATAATAATAATCCTTAATTGATCGACTCCTAGTGCCTAATTAATTAATTCAAAACAATGATTAATGACCGGCTCGTACATTATTATTATTATTGTTATTGTTATTATATGAGCACATTCTCGTTATGACATGATGACAGCAGAGCTCCTCACCCAGCTGTCCGTCCTCCAACACCTCGAAGGTCATCCAGACGTCTCTCTCTGCAGGGGGGACGTTCCTCATGAACAGCACCTGATTGGTCAGCTCCTCAGCGCTCATGCTGGGTGAAACCTGAAGATCAGCAGGTCAGCAGGTCAGCAGGTCATCACCAAGTCTTAACAATGTGTTAGAAAAATCTCCCTGGTCCCCGGCTTGAGCTTCAATCTCAGGATCCATGTATCTGTGATCCTCTCCAGAATGGAAGGAGTCATCACATACAGAGCATCAACTAGTTCCTGAACAGTGTCCTTCACATGCTGATATCCAAGAGAGGGAGTTACACAGTCACAAGATGGAGGAAGAGAAAGCAGTATTCAATGTTTACTTCAGATTAGCTCCACGTCAGAAATGATCATGCTTGTCATCTGTCTCTCTCCATAGAGGCTGAATCCTCATGTTAATCACATAGCTATCATATGCCTCAAACAGTCCTGATGCTCTTCTAGGTAATCAGACATCCTGTCATGTTCACAGCTACAGTTGGGATACCTTTGTTATCATGTTACTCTCATGTTGGAAGAGAACATTCAGTGTTTTCCCAACATAATGATCATCATTCATCAGCAGCCAGCAGGCGTACCTTGAGGGTGATGCAGCAGTCGGGGTTCTTCCTCTCCAGGTAAACCTCGATGATCAGATCTCCAGCCTGAGACAGCTGCTCGCAAAAACAATCCCCGTCAAACTTCATTAATAACAACCTTTATTAATAATAAACTGCATTAACTAAATTATCTTTCCTCTCGCAGTTCTTCAACATTTGTAATAATTTTTTTTCGGAGATCTGACTATGAGGTAAATATAAACTGACTTATTTTGTATTTGGACTTTTTTGAGAATTTGGACTTTTCTCAGAGATTTGACTTTTTATTATTTTTCTCAACATTTAGAATTTTGACTTTTTTTTCAGAATCTGATCTTTCTTTTTTCCTCAGACCTAAAAAATAAATTCCCTTTTGGTCAGATCTCAAAACATTTCTCACGCCCTAATCCTCTTCCGCAATCCAAACAACATATATTAACACATTTTTACCACCTTATTACAATTAGCTCAATTCAAACTGATTATCAGATAATGACTCATTTATTAGGGACTAGTTTCAAAATATTTACATCATAATTACCAACTTGTAACTGCTAAGGTAACACCATAATTACAAAATTGATTAGTGATTGAAAACCATCCTTTAACTCATATAACAAATATCATCAGTGTATTACTAATGTATAAATTAGTTTTAACCGACTTACTAGGAAATGATTACGACTCTTGTTTAAATGAAGTTATAACAGCTAACTCACTCATAAGTTAACTCATTATTAAACACACGTTTTGACCAGCATTATTATATGTGATTTTATATATTAATATCAGGTACCTGCGTGTCCTTCCAGGTGGTGATGAGGCTGACCTCCAGCTCGATCTGCGTCTGATGCTCCTCGTCGATCTGAAACAGGAGCAGTGTTCAGTCCATCCTTACTACCCAGTTTAGATGGAACCACACCACCTTCACATTACAAAGTGTTGGAAAAACGACACAGGTTCAGGTTTCAGGACAAGAGGAGGGTCGTACTCACATCGAAGACGTGCAGGTAGTTGTCGATCAGATCCTCCACGATCTTCACCTCGTGCTCCCCCTTCCCGTGGGTCTGGAACAGGCTGGGGGCGAACAGCAGCGACAGGTTCTTGGTGCACATCTGGTTCAGATCGGCACACTTCTGGACCCTGGAACCGGATCGGAGAAGAACCGTGAATCCGTTGCAGTGTTTTCAGAAGCTCAGCTGACAGCGTTATTAGAAGGAGACGGTACGGTACGGCACGATGATACGGTATGATTAGATAATATGGTATGGTCCGATATGATAGATTACCCTTACGATACAATGAGGTATGGTACAATACGATGATACGCTACGGTACTTTATGATATTATAATACGATACGTTGCGGTACGGTACGGTATGGTACGGTATGGTATGGTTCAATGATACGAGACGGTACAATATGATACGATTATACGGTAAGGTACGGTACGATATGATATCATTATACGGTGATACGGTACAGTACGATTAAACGGTACACGAAGATAATACATGATAAAATGATACTAAAAACGTTAAGATAATGAGGAACGATACGATAATACTTTATGGTCAGATCAGGTCTGAAATGTTTCTCCATGTGCAACATCAACGAGGACCGATATTAAGACAGGAACAGGAAACGGACATTTAAAATATCATCACAATCACTGAAGAAGAAAGGATGAAGACCCTCTAACATCAGACCTGGGATTTAACTCTGGATTTCATTTAGGACTGACTTCAGTCTAACTTTATTGAATCGTGGGACCCTGTATCTCCCATTCATCATGAATGTCCTCAGGGAGTCCTCAGGGAGCTCACCTGTACAGGTGACTGATGAGCGCAGCCAGGGTGGTCCTGTTGACCCGGGGCAGGGTCCGGATGATCTCCTTGTAGCGGTCCAGCCTCGCTCTCTTCTGGGGGATTCCTGAGGGCACATACACAAATCAGAACTCACCTATTCACATCCTGTCCTGAATATCACTCACAGGATCTATCATTCAGTGAGACAGGATCTTTAACTTTAAGGTGGTCTACGTGTCAGAGTGGACCCAGGTCACTTTAGGGTGGTCTGCATGTCAGAGTGGACCCAGGTCACTTTAAGGTGGTCTGCATGTCAGGGTGGACCCGGGTCACTTTAAGGTGGTCTGCATGTCAGAGTGGACCCAGGTCACTTTAAGGTGGTCTGCATGTCAGGGTGGACCCAGGTAACTTTAGGGTGGTCTGCATGTCAGGGTGGAACCAGGTAACTTTAAGGTGGTCTGCATGTCAGAGTGGACCCAGGTCACTTTAAGGTGGTCTGCATGTCAGAGTGGACCCAGGTCACTTTAAGGTGGTCTGCATGTCAGGGTGGACCCAGGTAACTTTAGGGTGGTCTGCATGTCAGGGTGGAACCAGGTAACTTTAAGGTGGTCTACGTGTCAGAGTGGACCCAGGTAACTTTAGGGTGGTCTGCATGTCAGAGTGGACCCAGGTCACTTTAGGGTGGTCTACGTGTCAGAGTGGACCCAGGTCACTTTAGGGTGGTCTACGTGTCAGAGTGGACCCAGGTAACTTTAGGGTGGTCTACGTGTCAGAGTGGACCCAGGTAACTTTAAGGTGGTCTACGTGTCAGAGTGGACCCAGGTCACTTTAGGGTGGTCTACGTGTCAGAGTGGACCCAGGTAACTTTAGGGTGGTCTGCATGTCAGGGTGGACCCAGGTAACTTTAGGGTGGTCTGCATGTCAGGTGGAACCAGGTAACTTTATGGTGGTCTGCATGTCAGGGTGACCCAGGTCACTTTATGGTGGTCTGCATGTCAGGGTGGAACCAGATAACTTTAGGTGGTCTGCATGTCAGAGTGGACCCAGGTAACTTTAGGTGGTCTGCATGTCAGGGTGGAACCAGATAACTTTAAGGTGGTCTGCATGTCAGAGTGGACCAGGTAACTTTAAGGTGGTCTGCATGTCAGGGTGGACCCAGGTCACTTTAAGGTGGTCTGCATGTCAGGGTGGAACCAGGTAACTTTAAGGTGGTCTGCATGTCAGAGTGGACCCAGGTAACTTTAAGGTGGTCTGCATGTCAGGGTGGAACCAGGTAACTTTAAGGTGGTCTGCATGTCAGGGTGGAACCAGGTAACTTTAAGGTGGTCTGCATGTCAGGGTGGAACCAGGTCACTTTAAGGTGGTCTGCATGTCAGGGTGGACCAGGTCACTTTAAGGTGGTCTGCATGTCAGGGTGGAACCAGGTAACTTTAAGGTGGTCTGCATGTCAGGGTGGAACCAGGTCACTTTAAGGTGGTCTGCATGTCAGGGTGGAACCAGGTAACTTTAAGGTGGTCTGCATGTCAGGGTGGACCCAGGTAACTTTAAGGTGGTCTGCATGTCAGGGTGGACCCAGGTCACTTTAAGGTGGTCTGCATGTCAGGGTGGAACCAGGTAACTTTAAGGTGGTCTGCATGTCAGGGTGGAACCAGGTAACTTTAAGGTGGTCTGCATGTCAGGTGGAACCAGTAACTTTAAGGTGGTCTGCATGTCAGGGTGGACCCAGGTCTTTAAGGTGGTCTGCATGTCAGGGTGGACCCAGGTCACTTTAAGGTGGTCTGCATGTCAGGGTGGAACCAGGTAGCTTTATGGTGGTCTGCATGTCAGGGTGGACCCAGGTACTTTAAGGTGGTCTGCATGTCAGGGTGGACCCAGGTCACTTTAAGGTGGTCTGCATGTCAGGGTGGAACCAGGTAACTTTAAGGTGGTCTGCATGTCAGGGTGGAACCAGGTAACTTTAAGGTGGTCTGCATGTCAGGGTGGAACCAGGTAACTTTAAGGTGGTCTGCATGTCAGGGTGGACCCAGGTCACTTTAAGGTGGTCTGCATGTCAGGGTGGACCCAGGTCACTTTAAGGTGGTCTGCATGTCAGGGTGGAACCAGGTAGCTTTATGGTGGTCTGCATGTCAGGGTGGAACCAGGTACTTTATGGTGGTCTGCATGTCAGGGTGGAACCAGGTAACTTTATGGTGGTCTGCATGTCAGGGTGGAACCAGATAACTTTAAGGTGGTCTGCATGTCAGGGTGGAACCAGGTAACTTTAAGGTGGTCTGCATGTCAGGGTGGAACCAGGTAACTTTAAGGTGGTCTGCATGTCAGGGTGGAACCAGGTAACTTTAAGGTGGTCTGCATGTCAGGGTGGAACCAGGTAACTTTAAGGTAGTCTGCATGTCAGGGTGGAACCAGGTCACTTTAAGGTGGTCTGCATGTCAGGGTGGAACCAGGTAACTTTAAGGTGGTCTGCATGTCAGGGTGGACCAGGTCATTTTAAGGTGGTCTGCATGTCAGGGTGGAACCAGGTAACTTTAAGGTGGTCTGCATGTCAGGGTGGAACCAGGTAACTTTAAGGTGGTCTGCATGTCAGGGTGGAACCAGAAACTTTAAGGTGGTCTGCATGTCAGGGTGGAACCAGGTAACTTTAAGGTGGTCTGCATGTCAGGGTGGAACCAGGTAACTTTAAGGTGGTCTGCATGTCAGGGTGGAACCAGGTAACTTTAAGGTGGTCTGCATGTCAGGGTGGACCAGGTCACTTTAAGGTGGTCTGCATGTCAGGGTGGAACCAGGTAGCTTTATGGTGGTCTGCATGTCAGGGTGGAACCAGGTAACTTTAAGGTGGTCTGCATGTCAGGGTGGAACCAGGTAACTTTAAGGTGTCTGCATGTCAGGGTGGAACCAGATAACTTTAAGGTGGTCTGCATGTCAGGGTGGACCCAGGTGTATTTGCTGACTCACTGGCGGCGTCCTGCCACAGCGGGTGGAGGTCGGCCATGAAGACGGGGTCGTCCACCTCCCTGAAGAACCTCTTCAGTACGTCCGTCACGTCCTCGATGAAGTGGTCTCCGATGCGCAGCTTCACGTTTCGGGCGTCTTTCCGGAACTCGTCCATCAGGAGTTTGATTCTGGTCCTGGAGCCGTTCTTCCTGTAGATCCCCTCGTGGCCCAGCCCTGCGGAGACAGAGCTGCTGTCTCAGCGTTACGGGTAAAGGACACTTCACAGAGAGACTCAGCACTGTGTGAGCTGCTGGAGGAGGATGTTCTGAACCCAAATCAACACTGTTCGGTGTCCCGTTGACCCAGGACTCATCAGGCACAGAGCAGCAACAGGTGTTACTTCCTGGCTAAAGAAAGGTTGGTATCTACTTGGAGATAAGCCCCGCCGCGTTGTGATTGCCGTGCAGCGACTGAAGCGTGATGTGATTTTGGATGTGTTCTGGGGCCTCATTTATTAAACTTTGCGTTTGGATGAATAACATATTCGTATTTATATATTTCTCCAAGTTATGTTTTTGTGTGCACGGAGGAGTCTCAAACAAGCCTTTGTTTCATCATTCTAAGATTGGAATGAAATCTTCATACATGATACCAGAGAGGTAACATTTAGATTTATGGTATTATTTTCACATATTTCTCTCCTTTCTCTCTTCTGCCAACGGTTTCGCAGTTTCTCATCTCTCCGTCTCTGTGCGTACGCATGGGTCAGAGTGTCCGTGGAGGATGCGGGTCAGAGTGTCCGTGGAGGACGCGGGTCAGAGTGTCCGTGGAGGACGCGGGTCAGAGTGTCCGTGGAGGACCGCACATTTTCCCTTGAAGTTTGTTTTTTATAAATTGCAAAGATTGCTTAGAAATTGGCATACGCCTATTTTGAGCGTACACCACATTTATAAATGAGGCCCCTGAGCAGCTTCAGTGGTAGCTTAGCCCCGATAGATCCAAAGTTATTTCTGCATCCGTTCAATAGGTTTAATTAAACTTCAAACCATGCTTTGTGATGATAGGAACAGGAGTGCCTCAGCCCTTTGTGAGAGGATGATGTTCTGTGCGGTGCCCCACCAGGTGTTTGTTGCTCTCTGCTCACCGTACTGCGTGATGAAGGCCAGGCAGCTGTCCACGATGATGGGGATGTCGTTCCTGCTCAGCTGCTGCTCTCTCAGCGCGTTTCCTTCCCCGCCCGCCGCCCGCTGGATGTCCGAGAACCAGAGAGAAGTCTGAGCGCCCGACGCCCTGCAGGTGGAGCGTCCTGACGGAGACACGAAACACCATCACAACCAGCAGAGTCAACTATTGCTAAAGGTGCAAGTTGCCCATCATATGCAGGTTAGCATCCGGCAGTTTCTAAGTGCTTTTTCTTTTTTAAATGTTGACTTTTTTTATATTTTGAAATTTTTGTGGACTTTTCTTAACAATTCGGACTTTTTCTCAGAATCTTGCCATTTTTTTCAGAAAATCTGATCTTTCTATTTTTCTATGAATTTTTTATTTTTTTAATTTCCTAAAAATTCGGACTTTTTTTCACAATTTGTATTTTATGTTTGTTTGTACCCGTGTGCAGGTTAAAGACCAGAAGGGATCCATTATGACACACGGCAGTTAACAGAAGTACTAAAGAAATACATTTAGAAAGCACAAACTAAGCAATCCGGAAAGTGAATTAATAAATAAACGCTTCCATCTATTAACCTTTTTAAAGAACATCCATAGCATTCATCTGTTTGCATCTTGCTAATTATCTATCTATATATCATATTCCATGTACTTGTACTCTTCTGGCACTATTTCTATTTATTTGTATTTACTTGCACATCTCCAAACATTCTCTTTCACTATTTGATCTATTTTATGTGTTTTATGTCCTATATATATTCATGTTGCTCTGCTGGAGGAGACTTCAGTTTCTCATCTCCATATCTCCACAGTAGCTGCTACATGATGATAGAGCCTTGGATCTTGAGTATCAGCAGATGGGCTCTCACCTCCCCCTCTCCACCAGCACCAGGATGTCCTTCTTCTCCTGGTTCTCCGTCTCCGAGGCGATGCCTTCAACACAGACAGAGAGCGCTGAAGACCCACAGACCCTCCCTGAGTCCTGGTGTGTGTGTGTGTGTGTGTGTGTGTGTGTGTGTGTGGTGTGTGTGTGTGTGTGTGTGTGTGTGTGTGTGTGTGTGTGTGTGTGTGTGTGTCTCACTGAGCTCCTGCAGGCGCTTCAGGTTGATGATGTCCTCGGCCGCTCCGTCCCTTCGGGGACAGATGAACAGGTTTGTCTTCTGGAGGACGAAGAAGGCGTCCCTCCACTGCTGGGCGTCCAACATGTTCCGGTACCGCAGGACCCCGACACGCTCAAACTCCCGGGACAGAAGACAGTGGACGCTCAGGGGGGACAAAGCCTGGAGACACCCAGAGGACAGACGGATGAAACAGACAATAAATAAACCTGCGATGTGTATATAGACAGTTGAGGACAGAGACAGAGGATAGACGGAGAGAGACAGATGAAGACAGACAGATGAGGACAGACAGATGAGGACAGACCTTCCCGATGGACCTGGTCCAGCTGTGCAGAGCGTCGGCCGTCTCCAAGCCGAACTGCAGGAGTTTCTCTGAAGACAGACACATCTCGAAGGTGAACCTGAACCTGAGAGGACACACACAGATTTAGAGGTCTCCCATCATGCAGAATGCACTTTTTAATGTCTTCTCTACATCACCATG
>JAAKFY010000022.1:40700749-40725749 GCA_011823955.1 Dissostichus mawsoni
CTACAGATCTGCACAATACAGAACTGCACACTACAGATCTGCACACTACAGATCTGCACAATACAGAACTGCACACTACAGATCTGCACAATACAGAACTGCACACTACAGATCTGCACACTACAGATCTGCACACTACAGATCTGCACAATACAGAACTGCACACTACAGATCTGCACACTACAGATCTGCACAATACAGAACTGCACACTACAGAACTGCACACTACAGATCTGCACACTACAGAACTGCACACTACAGATCTGCACACTACAGATCTGCACAATACAGAACTGCACACTACAGATCTGCACAATACAGATCTGCACAATACAGAACTGCACACTACAGATCTGCACAATACAGATCTGCACAATACAGAACTGCACACTACAGATCTGCACACTACAGATCTGCACAATACAGAACTGCACACTACAGATCTGCACAATACAGAACTGCACACTACAGATCTGCACACTACAGATCTGCACACTACAGATCTGCACAATACAGAACTGCACACTACAGTCTTCTACCTGTATACCCCCCCCCCCTGCAGTGAGCCTGCGTACCTGAAGGTTTTGTACGGGGTGATGAGGTCGAAGCTCTTGTGTTTTCCGTCTCTGATCGTCGATCCTCGAGCTTCAATCACCGTGATGCCGATCCCGTTAAGAAAACACTGCACACACACACACACACACACACACACACACACACACACACACACACACACACACACACACACACACACACACACACACACACACACACACACACACACACCTCTTCAGTCTTATTCTCACCTGTCAGTATCTTCTCACCTGTCAGTATCTTCTCACCTGTCAGTATCTTCTCACCTGTCAGTATCTTCTCACCTGTCGGTATCTTGTCACCTGTCAGTCTTATTCTCACCTGTCAGTATCTTCTCACCTGTCAGTCTTATTCTCACCTGTCAGTATCTTCTCACCTGTCAGTTATCTTCTCACCTGTCAGTTATCTTCTCACCTGTCAGTTATCTTCTCACCTGTCAGTTATCTTCTCACCTGTCAGTTATCTTCTCACCTGTCATCTCACCTGTCAGTTATCTTCTCACCTGTCAGTTATGTTCTCACCTGTCAGTTATCTTCTCACCTGTCAGTTATCTTCTCACCTGTCAGTATCTTCTCACCAGTCAGTTATCTTCTCACCTGTCAGTATCTTCTCACCTGTCAGTTATCTTCTCACCTGTCAGTATCTTCTCACCAGTCAGTTATCTTCTCACCTGTCAGTATCTTCTCACCTGTCAGTATCTTCTCACCTGCTCGCTCTTGTAGATCCAGATCTGCTCGGTGTTGATGGCGGCAAACACTCTGTTTTTGTGGCCCTTCAGCTCGAGGGCCCCGTGTTTCTGACACTGAGCTCCGGGGCCGAAAGTCCGCTGGCCGAAAACCATCTGATCTCTGACGTGTTCCTGCAGAGTGACCAGCCAGCGGCGCCGCAGCACTGACACATAGGGGGTGTTACACTATGTGTTATTACACAATGTGGTGTTATTACACAACGTGTTATTACACAATGTGGTGTTATTACAACGTGTTATTACACAATGTGTTATTACACAATGTGGTGTTATTACAACGTGTTATTACACAATGTGTTATTACACAATGTGGGGTTACATAATGTGTTATTACACAACGTGTTATTACACAACGTGTTAATACACAATGTGTTATTACACAATGTGGTGTTACATAATGTGTTATTACACAACGTGTTATTACACAATGTGTTATTACACAATGTGGGGTTACATAATGTGTTATTACACAACGTGTTATTACACAATGTGTTATTACACAATGTGGGGTTACATAATGTGTTATTACACAACGTGTTATTACACAATGTGTTATTACACAATGTGGTGTTATTACACAATGTGTTATTACACAATGTGGGGTTACATAATGTGTTATTACACAATGTGTTATTACACAATGTGGTGTTACATAATGTGTTATTACACAATGTGGTGTTACACAATGTTTATTACACAATGTGGTGTTACACAATGTGTTATTACACAATGTGGGGTTACATAATGTGTTATTACACAATGTGGTGTTACACAATGTGTTATTACACAATGTGGTGTTACACAATGTGTTATTACTAGGGCGTTAATAACTCGTTAACACAAAAAAAAATTAACGCCACTAATTATTTTAACGCGATTAACGCATGTGTATTTTTTGTCCTCGGCCGCCCCGTAGTTTCAGAGCGCATCGAGTTTAAAATACCATCTACAAGCTGATGCTGACAGCCCCGCTCCTGCCGCCCGCTTGCGGCAGACCACACTTCCACGCTCACCGGCAGGCTCGGACTGGCCATCGGGAGGACCGGGAGGGTGTGTGTATGTGTGGCGCGAGCGAGAGAGAGAGAGAGAAAGCGCACACCTTACGTGTATTGTTGTTGTTAGCGTCTGGTGCTAGCTAGCTGCGCTAACGGATATAAGGAGCTGTTTCAATGAAAACAGAGGAGCGACATTTCACCGACAACTGCGCCGAGCACTTGACTTTATGCAGGTAGCCAGACAGTGGGACGTTGGACGAAAAGTCAGCACAATGTGTTGTTATAACACAATGTGTTGTTATAACACAATGTGTTGTTATAACATAATGTGTTGTTATTACACAATGTGTTGTTATTACACAATGTGTTATAACACAATGTGTTATAACATAATGTGTTGTAATGACAAAATGTGTTGTAATTACACAATGTGTTATAACAATGTGTTGTTATTACACAATGTGTTGTTATTAGATAATGTGTTGTTATTACATAATGTGTTATTACACAATGTGTTGTTATTACACAATGTGTTGTTATTACATAATGTGTTATAACATAATGTGTTGTTATTACAGAATGTGTTGTTATTACATAATGTGTTATAACATAATGTGTTGTTATTACACAATGTGTTGTTATTACACAATGTGTTGTTATTACATAATGTGTTATAACAATATGTTGTAATTACACAATGTGTTGTTATTACACAATGTGTTGTTATTACACAATGTGTTATAACACAAAGTGTTGTTATTACATAATGTGTTATAACATAATGTGTTGTTATTACACAATGTGTTGTTATTACATAATGTGTTATAACATAATGTGTTGTTATTACACAATGGGTTGTTATTACACAATGTGTTGTTATTACACAATGTGTTGTAATAACAAAATGTGTTGTAATTAAACAATGTGTTGTTATTACATAACGTGTTGTTATTACACAATGTGTTGTTATTACACAATGTGTTGTTATTACATAATGTGTTATAACATAATGTGTTGTTATTACACAATGTGTTGTTATTACACAATGTGTTGTTATTACACAATGTGTTGTTATTACATAATGTGTTATAACATAATGTGTTGTTATTACACAATGTGTTGTTATTACATAATGTGTTATAACATAATGTGTTGTTATTACACAATGTGTTGTTATTACACAATGTGTTGTTATTACACAATGTGTTGTAATAACAAAATGTGTTGTAATTACACAATGTGTTGTTATTACATAATGTGTTATAACATAATGTGTTGTAATTACACAATGTGTTGTTATTACATAATGTGTTATAACATAATGTGTTGTTATTACACAATGTGTTGTTATAACACAATGTGTTGTTATTACACAATGTGTTGTTATTACACAATGTGTTATAACACAATTTGTTATAACATAATGTGTTGTAATAACAAAATGTGTTGTAATTACACAATGTGTTGTTATTACATAATGTGTTATAACATAATGTGTTGTTATTACACAATGTGTTGTTATTACACAATGTGTTATTACACGTTGTGTTGTTATTACACAATGTGTTATTACACAATGTGTTGTTATTACATAATGTGTTATAACATAATGTGTTGTTATTACACAATGTGTTGTTATTACACAATGTGTTGTAACACAATGTGTTGTTATTACACAATGTGTTGTTATTACACAATGTGTTATAACATAATGTGTTGTAATAACAAAATGTGTTGTAATTACACAATGTGTTGTTATTACATAATGTGTTGTTATTACATAATGTGTTATAACATAATGTGTTGTAATTACACAATGTGTTGTTATTACATAATGTGTTATAACATAATGTGTTGTTATTACACAATGTGTTATAACATAATGTGTTGTTATAACACAATGTGTTATTACACAATGTGATGTTATTACACAATGTGTTGTTATTACATGATGTGTTATAACATAATGTGTTGTTATTACACAATGTGATGTTATTACACAATGTGTTGTTATTACATAATGTGTTGTTATTACACAATGTGTTGTAATAACACAATGTGTTGTAATTACACAATGTGTTGTAATTACACAATGTGTTGTTATTACATAATGTGTTGTAATTACACAATGTGTTGTTATAACACAATGTGTTGTAATTACACAATGTGTTGTTATTACATAATGTGTTATTACATAATGTGTTATAACACAATGTGTTGTTATAACACAATGTGTTGTTATTACATAATGTGTTATAACATAATGTGTTATAACACAATGTGTTGTTATAACACGTGTGTTTTCTACCTTCATTGTCAGTCCTGAAAACAAAGATTCGATGACTCGTCACAATTTCAAATTTGTGGTCTTTGGTTGGGCGGGCAATCTGAATGGCAGCCAATGGGATGACTCCTTTTGGGTAAATGTCCTGAAACACAAACATTAGAATTATCTAAACATTAAAACAATATAAGTATTAAATATCATCTACTCCTCATTAACAGCTGATACAAATCTTCCCTCCGAATGAAAAGAAGATAAAGACAATGAAATATGTGTTACTTCACATCCTCTCTGATATAATGATAGATTAACTCTTTATACCTTCTCACTGCCAAAGTACATCAGGTTTTTGCCGTCAAACTTCACATAGCGCTTCTGGAAAACATAGTTCCTGAGAATTGAAACACACATCAGATACAGAGGCAGTCACATGACCACTTTCCCACAGACACACATCACACCTGTGTAGTTTCTACTCTAACAAATACTGCTAAGCTGTGTGATGAAAATATTCAGATGTATAAACCTGAAGCATCATCACCTGATTCATACACCAGCCCTAAACTCCTCCATCAGGAGAAATGCTGCAGCTTCAGAAACCATGCAGATATAAAAACACTCAAATGTTTTGTACCTGCAGCGTTTGGTTTCTGCAGCTTTTAGTAAACGCTGCCATGTCTCCTCAAGTTGCTGAATGTCCTCTAAATGCTGCATGTGTTGTTGCTGAAGATGTTTCTTCATGTGGAACATTTGGGTTTTTATATCTGCATCCTTTCTGAAGCTGCTTCTCCTGATGGAAGAGATTAGCACCTGTCGGCCTCCGTAGGTTCATCATGATAATATTTGTTTTTGCTTTGATTCTGATTAATAAATACGAATAGTTCAATCAATAAAGAAGCCCAGAAGAGTTTTGTTGTTTTAACAAGAAGCCGAAGGAGGAAAGTGAGAAAAGACAAACACACACCGAGTGGAGGATGAAGAAGAGGAGGAAGAGGAGGAGAGGAAGGTGACGAGGCAGCTCCTCAGGAGGGAGGAGACACAGGGAGGAGCAGAGAGGAGGAGACGCAGCACAACAGCCAGCGCTGACCTCTGACCCCTGACAGGTATATAAAAGGGTGTGTAAATCAAACGCACCCCTGTGGTTTTCCTCTCTCAGGCCGAACATGGTGTGTAAATCAAACACACTCCTAAGGTTTTCCTCTCTATGGTGTGACCAGGTGTGTAAATCAAACACACCCCTAACGTTTTGTTATCCCTTGTCTCACCAGGTGCATAAATCTAATGCACACCTGTGTTTCAGTTTTCCCAGGTCTAACCCGGTGTGTGAATCAAACGCACCCCATGTCGTTTCCTTCCCTAGGTTCTAACTGCTTGTTAAAATCAAACAAACTCCAGGTCTAACCCGGTGTGTGAATCAAATCAAATCAACATGTATAGCCCCAAACCCCCCCCCCCCCCAAAGAAGTGCCTCAAAGGGCCAAAGCAAACAAAAGCAAAGACAAAAACTAAATACAAACGCGTTGGCATAACAATTATAATAACATGATACAACATTATACAGCAACGTAAGTATTGCCATGTGATGAAAGCATGTGACTGAAGTGATGCTAATGAAGATGGAAACAAGGTGACGGAGATTAGTTTACAAGGAAGACAGATGCGAAGAGATGGGTTTTGAGTTTGCTTTTAAAGGAGTCAACGAAAATAGCTTCACGGATCTGAAATGGAAGACGATTCCAAAGAGAATCAAACGCACCCCTGGGGAGACAGCTTGTCCAGCCAGCCGCTGATGATGGGGGGGGCTCTCTCTGTGAGGGAGGTGTAGCTGGCGTAGGGGGAGATGGTGAGGTCATCATCGGGCTCTGAGGGGAGGCTGTGGGGGGCAGAGACAGGTAGCGCAGGGGGGGGGGAGGTTCCCCACGGTGCTGTAACCCTGAGCGTCTCCGGGGTGAAGAGCCTGAGACAAACGTCTCGTCCAGGACAGCTTCTGACCGCTGAAACACAACGTCATTAAACGACCTGCTGCAGACACAACCCTCACTGTCCCCTGCTGCAGACCAACCCTCACTGTCCCCTGCTGCAGACACAACCCTCACTGTCCACCTGCTGCAGACACAACCCTCACTGTCCCCCTGCTGCAGACACAACCCTCACTGTCCCCCTGCTGCAGACACAACCCTCACTGTCCCCCTGCTGCAGACACAACCCTCACTGTCCCCTGCTGCAGACACAACCCTCACTGTCCCCCTGCTGCAGACACAACCCTCACTGTCCCCCTGCTGCAGACACAACCCTCACTGTCCCCCTGCTGCAGACACAACCCTCACTGTCCCCCTGCTGCAGACACAACCCTCACTGTCCCCTGCTGCAGACACAACCCTCACTGTCCCCTGCTGCAGACACAACCCTCACTGTCCCCCTGCTGCAGACACAACCCTCACTGTCCCCCTGCTGCAGACACAACCCTCACTGTCCCCCTGCTGCAGACACAACCTCACTGTCCCCTGCTGCAGACACAACCCTCACTGTCCCCCTGCTGCAGACACAACCCTCACTGTCCCCCTGCTGCAGACACAACCCTCACTGTCCCCCTGCTGCAGACACAACCCTCACTGTCCCCTGCTGCAGACACAACCCTCACTGTCCCCCTGCTGCAGACACAACCCTCACTGTCCCCCTGCTGCAGACACAACCCTCACTGTCCCCCTGCTGTAGACACAACCCTCACTGTCCCCCTGCTGCAGACACAACCCTCACTGTCCCCTGCTGCAGACACAACCCTCACTGTCCCCCTGCTGCAGACACAACCCTCACTGTCCCCCTGCTGCAGACACAACCCTCACTGTCCCCCTGCTGCAGACACAACCCTCACTGTCCCCCTGCTGCAGACACAACCCTCACTGTCCCCCTGCTGCAGACACAACCCTCACTGTCCCCCTGCTGCAGACACAACCCTCACTGTCCCCTGCTGCAGACACAACCCTCACTGTCCCCCTGCTGCAGACACAACCCTCACTGTCCCCCTGCTGCAGACACAACCCTCACTGTCCCCCTGCTGCAGACACAACCCTCACTGTCCACCTGCTGCAGACACAACCCTCACTGTCCCCCTGCTGCAGACACAACCCTCACTGTCCCCCTGCTGCAGACACAACCCTCACTGTCCCCCTGCTGCAGACACAACCCTCACTGTCCCCCTGCTGCAGACACAACCCTCACTGTCCCCCTGCTGCAGACACAACCCTCACTGTCCCCCTGCTGCAGACACAACCCTCACTGTCCCCCTGCTGCAGACACAACCCTCACTGTCCCCCTGCTGCAGAACAACCCTCACTGTCCCCCTGCTGCAGACACAACCCTCACTGTCCCCCTGCTGCAGACACAACCCTCACTGTCCCCCTGCTGCAGACACAACCCTCACTGTCCCCCTGCTGCAGACACAACCCTCACTGTCCCCCTGCTGCAGACACAACCCTCACTGTCCCTGCTGCAGACACAACCCTCACTGTCCCCCTGCTGCAGACACAACCCTCACTGTCCCCCTGCTGCAGACACAACCCTCACTGCCCCTGCTGCAGACACAACCCTCACTGTCCCCCTGCTGCAGACACAACCCTCACTGTCCCCCTGCTGCAGACACAACCTCACTGTCCCCCTGCTGCAGACACAACCCTCACTGTCCCCCTGCTGCAGACACAACCCTCACTGTCCCCCTGCTGCAGACACAACCCTCCCTCCAGCTTTAAGCCCTCCAGAGTAAAAAACAACAACTAACAAACAAACATTACAATTTCAAAGCAAAAAAAAAGAAAAATCTACAAGATGTCAAAACGCTAAGGAGAAGAGGTCAGACATTTCTCCCTCTGGAGGGACACAGGGATTTTAGCCTTTGCAGACCGTTGACATGCACTAACACCTATAGAACACTCAACAGGAGAGGGAAAACAGAAGAAGAATAGGACCTCTTTAAGGGGTTCATGACGCCTATTTAAAGGAAAGAGCTGCAAAACAAAAGTGGGCCGAGTATAAAACCCTGTGGCACTCCACATACAGACAACATGCAGACGACACACCTTTATCTATTTGTCTTGTAAAAGTCAATGTGCCTGTAATGTTCAGCAGCCTTAGACCATCCAACTGAAGGTTGTGTTGGAAGCAGAAACTACTGACTCACGTTATTGTGAGGAAAGAGTCTCCTTGATGTTATTAAGCATTGTTCTGATCCTTTGTCCTGTCTTGTGTCGTCTGTTTGACTGTCTCTGGTTTTGTGTAATCTCAGGTTATCATTATGTTGTCAGAATATAATATTTGGTCACAGGAAGGTGGAGGTGTTGTCTTACCCATGATCCTCGGCATGTCTGTCCTCCCTCCTCGTGTCTCTTTCACCCTGCAGAATAAAATAATAAATTAGCGAAACATTTTAAGTTTAATCCCAACAACGACTGACTGTTCAGAAGTTGATCTCCTTAAACGTCAGTGCTGCCGTCTCACCTCGTTTCTCCTGCTGTGGAACACCGTTTCACAGTACGGGCTGATCTCCTCCTCGGGGTCGTCTGTTGAAGCTGTGAGCACAACACTCAGAGTGAATTGGGGAATCGTAGCATTCCCGCTGTTGCTTTTTTTATTTCCTGGCCGATCTTTAGTGGAAACAGTGTCATTGTGAACACTCAGTCTGTGCTCACCTCGGGCGGATCCTGAAGAGTTGTTACTCAGAGTGCTGCCACTGAAACACACACACACACAACCACACACCACACACACACACACACACCACATTAACCCTAACACATTGAACAGGATGTAAAGACACACCTCAGTGTTCAGTGAGAGGAGGAACACCAGGTGAAATGTGTTGAATAATAAAAGTCTTTGGACAGTCTGAGAGACCTACCTGTTCCTCTCTGGCTTCCTGTCCGGTGTCAGTCTGGGAGGGGTGGGGGGGGCGGCCTGCTCGCTGCAGTGAGCCCTCGCTCCTGCAGGGGCAGTAGATCCAGATGAAGCCCCCCAGTAGATCTCATTAGGAACCATCTCCATCTCCATCCCGCCGGGCGAGGATCTGCTGCTGTCCAGACTCCTAGGACAGGAAGTGTGGGGGGGGGACCCCTGGATGATGGGGGGGGTCCCGCGGGTCAGCCGGGGTGGGACGGGGGGTAACGGTAACGGCCCCTCTGCGTCCGACAGAGACCGGCTGAGACTCGCCCTCCGCCTCCGATTCAGAGACATGGAGATATATATATTATTACTTCGTGTATAAAGTTCCATTTAAAAATGTATAACAAAATTCCTGTTTGTTCCTTCACAATAAGAGCATTGGTCACAGGTTGAGAAAATGTATCTATTGCTTGTCACACACACACACACACACACACACACACACACACACACACACACACACACACACACACACACACACACACACACACACACTCACTCAGACAGATGGAGTCCTGTGAGAGCCTCCTGGTGGGGGGGGGTGCAGGGTCTCCCTCAGGACAGAACCTGATGGGGGCGGTTCGGCGCCGGTTGAACACGGTTCTGGGTTTGGGGACCGGCTTCACGATGACCTCACAGTTGGTCAGCAAGTCGCCGAGGTTCGGAGCCGAAGTGTTCCTCAATGCCTCGAAGCTCCCTACGGACGGCAGGGATACACACATCCTTTACTCAAGTAGAAGTACACACATCCTTTACTGAAGTAGAAGTACACACATCCTTTACTCAAGTAGAAGTACACACATCCTTTACTCAAGTAGAAGTACACACATCCTTTACTGAAGTAGAAGTACACACATCCTTTACTCAAGTAGAAGTACACACATCCTTTACTGAAGTAGAAGTACACACATCCTTTACTCAAGTAGAAGTACACACATCCTTTACTCAAGTAGAAGTACACACATCCTTTCCTCAAGTAGAAGTACACACATCCTTTACTCTAGTAGAAGTACACACATCCTTTACTCAAGTAGAAGTACAGATACTCGTGTTTAAAAATACTCTGGTAAAAGTAGAAGTACTGACTAAACTTCTTTACTCAAGTCAAAGTAAAGAGGCTTTGAAATGTACTTCAGTAAAAAGTACCCATAACTAGCAGCTGTTTTAAAGAGTACCTGACCTCCCTTTATATTAATAAACAATAATGTCATTGTTAGCTAATGAATGTTTCCATGCTGAACAACGGCAACATGACAACGTTTCCATTGGTCCCTCTTCTTTAGAGAAGACCAGGAAATGATGGATACACGGATCGTGTTCAAATCAATAGGCACGCAATGACTCTAAATAATAATGATCACGCCACCAAACACACATTCAGACTAAAGGAACCAGCCTGTTTGGAACATGGAAGAAGTAGAAAGTACAGGTATTTGGGTTCAACATGTAAGAAGTAGAAAGTACAGGTATTTGGGTTCAACATGTAAGAAGTAGAAAGTACAGGTATTTGTGTTCAACATGGAAGAAGTAGAAAGTACAGGTATTTGTGTTCAACATGTAAGAAGTAGAAAGTACAGGTATTTGGGTTCAACATGTAAGAAGTAGAAAGTACAGGTATTTGTGTTCAACATGGAAGAAGTAGAAAGTACAGGTATTTGGGTTCAACATGTAAGAAGTAGAAAGTACAGGTATTTGGGTTCAACATGTAAGAAGTAGAAAGTACAGGTATTTGGGTTCAACATGTGAGAAGTAGAAAGTACAGGTATTTGGGTTCAACATGTAAGAAGTAGAAAGTACAGGTATTTGTGTTCAACATGGAAGAAGTAGAAAGTACAGGTATTTGTGTTCAACATGTAAGAAGTAGAAAGTACAGGTATTTGGGTTCAACATGTAAGAAGTAGAAAGTACAGGTATTTGGGTTCAACATGTAAGAAGTAGAAAGTACAGGTATTTGGGTTCAACATGGAAGAAGTAGAAAGTACAGGTATTTGGGTTCAACATGGAAGAAGTAGAAAGTACAGGTATTTGGGTTCAAAGTGTAAGAAGTCAAAGTAAAAAGTGGACAGAAAAATAAGTAGTGGAGTAAAGTACTGATACCAAAAAGAATAACTTTAAAGTGGACCTATCGTGCTATATTTGAATAATATATTGTAGGGCCATACCTATATAAAACATGTCTGAAGTTTTTTTTTCAAAATACCAAACAGATCATGCATTTTAGCCACGCCTCGTTTCGCTCTATTTGCTCTGTTTTTGCAAGGGCTGATTCTGTGAGAAGTCTTCTTCGCTGCTTTTGTGGCAGGACTACAGCGCCACCTACAGGCCTGGCTTATGTACTACAGCGCAACCTACAGGCCTGGCTTATGTACTACAGCGCCACCTACAGGCCTGGCTTATGTACTACAGCGCCACCTACAGTCCTGGCTTATGTACTACAGCGCCACCTACAGGCCTGGCTTATGTACTACAGCGCCACCTACAGGCCTGGCTTATGTACTACAGCGCCACCTACAGTCCTGGCATATGTACTACAGCGCCACCTACAGGCCTGGCATATGTACTACAGCGCCACCTACAGGCCTGGCTTATGTACTACAGCGCCACCTACAGGCCTGGCATATGTACTACAGCGCCACCTACAGGCCTGGCTTATGTACTACAGCGCCACCTACAGGCCTGGCATATGTACTACAGCAACACCTACAGGCCTGGCATATGTACTACAGCGCCACCTACAGGCCTGGCATATGTACTACAGCGCCACCTACAGGCCTGGCATATGTACTACAGCGCCACCTACAGGCCTGGCATATGTACTACAGCGCCACCCAGGCCTGGCATATGTACTACAGCGCCACCTACAGGCCTGGCATATGTACTACAGCGCCACCTACAGGCCTGGCATATGTACTACAGCGCCACCTACAGGCCTGGCATATGTACTACAGCGTCTCCAGTGCTTTCGAGCGGCAATGGCCATGGCCGTCTCCTCCTGATAGGTGGAGAGTCGCCCATATAGGCGGAGCTCCCCGTTTCTGACGTCAGAACTATTTCTAATCTGGATCAGTCTGGATCAGCTCCGTTGCAGCCCCGTTTTTAGAGACTTGGGTACGGAGGAAAAGAGAGAGGGTTGTGTTTTCTGACACTTGGTGAGTTCCCTGACACACCGGGGACACACCGGGGACACACCGGGGACACATATTCATGTATAAAAGACGTACAAAAGTGCATTGTGCATGATAGGTCCCCTTTAAGTACAGAAACAAAGTATTTGTACTCCAGTACTTCCCACCTCTGACGGACGCTCGACCCGTCACAGACTGACAGCGCGGGAGAGCAGCTCTCTGATTGGCTGTTTGACTCTCCGCCCTCTGAATGTGATTGGCCAGGCGCAGGATTCTCTTCCGGTGTCCGGTGGCCGTCACACCGAGGCTGACCAGGGCGTCGCTGTCCAGGTGGGTGAAGTCGCTGGCCAATAGGAGTCCGGCTCGGTGGAAGGTTTCCAGGTACCTGCAGGGAGAGAGAAATCAGCAAACCATCCCGAGTATCTGTCCGGGTCTTTCAGGGAGATGAACACAGCGCTGATTACTCCAGAAATCATTAAGAGGTGTTAACATGTGCAGATTATCCTGCTGAACTAAACGTGTGAACATCATAAATGGCTCTGTTCATGACGCCTATTTAAAGGAAAGAGCAACGAAACAAAAGTGGGCCGAGTATAAAACCCTGTGGCACTCCACATACAGACAACATGCAGACGACACACCTTTATCTATTTGTCTTGTAAAAGTCAATGTTCCTTTAATGTTCGGCAGCCTTAGACCATCCAACTGAAGGTTGTGTTGGAAGCACAAACTACAGATTCATGTTATTGTGAGGAAAGAGTCTCCTTGATGTTATATGTAACTTTTTTCTCTCAGTTTTATAAAGATTTTTTTGTATCCTTTGTCCTGTCTTGTGTCGTCTGTTTGACTGTAAACTTTACATTTGTAATCTAACCTCGTGTTTTTAAGGATGTATTGGATGCCCCTTGTAGCACTTTAGGATTGCTTTTAGTAATGAAAGGTGCTTTACAAATCAAATGTATTATTATTATTATTATTATTGGACCAGGAGATGCTGCCTTCAGGGAATACTTGACCTGCTACTATAGATCCCTGTCATCATTGGGTGTGTTTCAGCTTCATCATCTCACTTTCAGCTGCTCTTGTTATTGATCAAACTGATCTATTACACACTGTCTATCACATTGTAATGATTGTATGTATTACTTCATGAATTTACTGAACAGACGGTACGTGGTTTGTCATGCTTTGCTTTCTGTTATTTTGTTCATGTATGTCTGTAAGACGTTGCTTTTGTCGGGACCCCTTGAAAACGAGATGGTGCATCTCAAGGGGTTCATCCTAATAAATACATGTCTATAAAACCCCTGATGCTCTGAGTAGAGGACTAGCACTGAGTCCTGGTCTCAGAGAGGCTGTGGTGGATAAAGGCTTGGATGCAACAACACTTCAACACTGACTCCGTTAAGAAGCCTTTTACTAAACTTGTGTTTTTAAGGATGTATTGGATGCCCCTTGTAGCACTTTGGGTTTGCTTTTAGTAATGAAAGGTGCTTTACAAATCAAATGTATTATTATTATTATTATTATTGGGCTAGGAGATGCTGCCTTCAGGGACACAGAAACACCCGCTCTGTATAAAGAACTAGCACTGAGTCCTGGGTTGCGGTCGAATAGTCCAAAAATCAGCTCCTCTCCACTCTTCCTCTCCTCTATTCCTCCCTCTATTCCTCTCCTCTATTCCTCTCCACTATTCCTCTCCTCTATTCCTCTCCTCTATTCCTCTCCTCTATTCCTCTCCTCTATTCCTCTCCTCTATTCCTCCTCTATTCCTCTCCACTATTCCTCTCCTCTATTCCTCTCCACTATTCCTCTCCACTATTCCTCTCCACTATTCCTCTCCTCTATTCCTCTCCACTATTCCTCTCCTCTATTCCTCTCCTCTATTCCTCTCCTCTATTCCTCTCCACTATTCCTCTCCTCTATTCCTCTCCACTATTCCTCTCCTCTATTCCTCTCCTCTATTCCTCTCCATTCTTCCTCTCCACTATTCCTCTCCACTCTTCCTCTCCACTATTCCTCTCCACTATTCCTCTCCTCTATTCCTCTCCTCTATTCCTCTCCACTATTCCTATCCTCTATTCCTCTCCACTCTTCCTCTCCACTATTCCTCTCCCTATTCCTCTCCACTATTCCTCTCCTCTATTCCTCTCCACTATTCCTCTCCACTATTCCTCTCCTCTATTCCTCTCCACTATTCCTCTCCACTATTCCTCTCCTCTATTCCTCTCCACTATTCCTCTCCACTATTCCTATCCTCTATTCCTCTCCACTCTTCCTCTCCACTATTCCTCTCCACTCTTCCTCTCCACTATTCCTCTCCACTATTCCTCTCCTCTATTCCTCTCCACTATTCCTCTCCACTATTCCTCTCCTCTATTCCTCTCCTCTATTCCTCTCCACTATTCCTCTCCACTATTCCTCTCCTCTATTCCTCTCCACTATTCCTCTCCACTATTCCTCTCCTCTATTCCTCTCCACTATTCCTCTCCTCTATTCCTCTCCACTATTCCTCTCCTCTATTCCTCTCCTCTCTTCCTCTCCACTCTTCCTCTCCACTATTCCTCTCCTCTATTCCTCTCCTCTATTCCTCTCCTCTATTCCTCTCCACTATTCCTCTCCACTATTCCTCTCCTCTATTCCTCTCCACTATTCCTCTCCTCTATTCCTCTCCACTATTCCTCTCCTCTATTCCTCTCCTCTCTTCCTCTCCACTCTTCCTCTCCACTATTCCTCTCCTCTATTCCTCTCCACTATTCCTCTCCTCTATTCCTCTCCACTATCCCTCTCCTATTCCTCTCCACTATTCCTCTCCACTATTCCTCTCCTCTATTCCTCTCCACTCTTCCTCTCCACTCTTCCTCTCCTCTATTCCTCTCCACTATTCCTCTCCTCTATTCCTCTCCTCTATTCCTCTCCACTATTCCTCTCCTCTATTCCTCTCCACTATTCCTCTCCACTCTTCCTCTCCTCTATTCCTCTCCACTCTTCCTCTCCACTCTTCCTCTCCACTCTTCCTCTCCACTCTCCCTCTCCACTCTCCCTCTCCACTCTCCCTCTCCACTCTTCCTCTCCACTCTCCCTCTCCACTCTCCCTCTCCACTCTCCCTCTCCACTCTTCCTCTCCACTCTTCCTCTCCACTCTTCCTCTCCACTCTTCCTCTCCACTCTTCCTCCACTCTCCCTCTCCACTCTTCCTCTCCACTCTTCCTCTCCACTCTCCCTCTCCACTCTTCCTCTCCACTCTTCCTCTCCACTCTCCCTCTCCACTCTTCCTCTCCACTCTCCCTCTCCACTCTTCCTCTCCACTCTTCCTCTCCACTCTTCCTCTCCACTCTTCCTCTCCACTCTCCCTCTCCACTCCTCTCTCTCACTCTTCCTCTCCACTCTCCCTCTCCACTCTTCCTCTCCACTCTTCCTCTCCACTCTTCCTCTCCACTCTTCCTCTCCACTCTCCTCTCCACTCTTCCTCTCCACTCTTCCTCTCCACTCTCCCTCTCCACTCTTCCTCTCCACTCTTCCTCTCCATTCTTCCTCTCCACTCTTCCTCTCCACTGTGTGAAAGGGGTTAAGGGATAGTGGATAGGAGAATTCAGAAGGACTTAGGAGAAGAGACTGCGGTGCTTTGGCAGCTTACCACATACCTTTTAAAAAGCTCAATAAGCACCGTAACTTTCATGATATCATTTCTCCTTCATAATCGGTTGTTTCCGTGAAAGGCCGAATGTTGTGTGACGGCAAATGTTGCAGCAAGGCATTGTGGGACAGCATTTTCTCCTTTCCTTTCCTAAAGGGAGGTCCAGTTGTTCCTAAAGGAGGTGATAAAGGAAGTTTCAAAGCTCCTTTCCTATCATCTAGAGAACCAGCTCTCATCATGGCGGCCACTGAGGCACTTCCAGGTCATTTCACTCCGTCAGGAAGGTTCCTGAGAGAAACTGACTATTCGACCGCAGCCCTGGACTCAGACAGGTACACGACCTCTGACCTCTCCTAAACGTTTGACTTTGACTTGACCTCTGACCTCTCCAGGTGGATCGCGGTCAGGAGCGTCTCAGATGGCGTTTCTCTCGTCCAGCGTTGCCATGGCGACCAACATGGAGACCGGAAGCTTCTTCTTCTCCTCGTTCAGGAAACACGGCGGCCATCACTTCAGCCGTCCATCTGCAGGGTCACATCTCTGTTACCTTCAGATGTTACAGATCACCTTTCAGATCGGCTCCATCATTGTTCTGATTTATATATTATACATTAAAGCCATAAACATGTATCATTATTACTATTATTGTTATTTAGTATTAAGGCACTTTATTACTTTGATGCCTCGCAGTCTGTAAAGAGCTCTGAGGGGTCGAAGAGATGAAGAGAAAAAGAGAAGAAGAGATGAAGAGAAGAAGAGAAGAAGAGAAGAAGAGATGAAGAGAAGAAGAGATGAAGAGAAGAAGAGATGAAGAGATGAAGAGAAGAAGAAGAAGAGAGATGAAGAGAAGAAGAGATGAAGAGAAGAAAGAAGAAGAGAAGAAGAGAAGAAGAGATGAAGAGATGAAGAGATGAAGAGAGAAGAGATGAAGAGAAAGAAGAGAAGAAGAGATGAAGAGATGAAGAGATGAAGAGAAGAAGGAAGAAGAGATGAAGAGAAGAAGAGAAGATTTTGATTTGATTGTTAAAACAAATGTTATTTGCATTAATTTTAAACATACACCCACCCTGCAAAAGAGTTGGAACAAACCTAATAAATTACACAATCAAAATAAATAAAAGATTTCCATGACTACCAAATAAATATCATTTGAAAAGTGTTTTCCGCATATTAAAAACATCCTCTTTTACACACTTTAAAAACAAAAAACTACACCTATCCTTTAAAACTTCAATATTAGAGAGTCATTCTCCCCAGTGAGCACAGACCCTGCCCAACAGCCCACACATCCAGAACCCCTGCAGATGATTGATCAGCGTGTAGTACATGCTCCCCCCTCAGACGTGCTGCCACCAGCCCCCTCAGACGCGCTGCCACCAGCCCCCTCAGACGTGCTGCCACCAGCCCCCTCAGACGCGCTGCCACCAGCCCCCTCAGACGCGCTGCCACCAGCCCCCTCAGACGCGCTGCCACCAGCCCCTCAGACGCGCTGCCACCAGCCCCCTCAGACGTGCTGCACCAGCCCCCTCAGACGCGCTGCCACCAGCCCCCTCAGACGCGCTGCCACCAGCCCCCTCAGACGCGCTGCCACCAGCCCCTCAGACGCGCTGCCACCAGCCCCCTCAGACGCGCTGCCACCAGCCCCCTCAGACGCGCTGCCTCCAGCCCCCTCAGACGCGCTGCCACCAGCCCCCTCAGACGCGCTGCCACCAGCCCCCTCAGACGCGCTGCCTCCAGCCCCCTCAGACGCGCTGCCACCAGCCCCCTCAGACGCGCTGCCACCAGCCCCCTCAGACGCGCTGCCACCAGCCCCCTCAGACGCGCTGCCACCAGCCCCCTCAGACGCGCTGCCTCCAGCCCCCTCAGACGCGCTGCCACCAGCCCCCTCAGACGCGCTGCCTCCAGCCCCCTCAGACGCGCTGCGACCCAGCCCCCTCAGACGCGCTGCCTCCAGCCCCCTCAGACGCGCTGCCCTCCAGCCCCCTCAGACGCGCTGCCTCCAGCCCCCTCAGACGCGCTGCCACCAGCCCCCTCAGACGCGCTGCCTCCAGCCCCCTCAGACGCGCGCTGCCTCCAGCCCCCTCAGACGCGCTGCCTCCAGCCCCCTCAGACGCGCTGCCACCAGCCCCCTCAGACGCGCTGCCACCAGCCCCCTCAGACGCGCTGCCTCCAGCCCCCTCAGACGCGCTGCCACCAGCCCCCTCAGACGCGCTGCACCTCCCCCCTCAGACGCGCTGCCACCAGCCCCCCTCAGACGCGCTGCCACCAGCCCCCTCAGACGCGCTGCCACAACAGCCCCCTCAGACGCGCTGCCACCAGCCCCCTCAGACGCGCTGCCACCAGCCCCCTCAGACTCGCTGCCACCAGCCCCCTCAGACAGAGCACTGCATCCGTCCATCCCACTGCAGCAACTTGGTTCTCCTACTTTCCAGATCGCTCATTTTGCATTAAAAGCCAAAGACATGTATCAGAACCAGGGTTTCCCTCTTTTTCAGGATGTATTTGGGCCCATGGACAAAAAGTGTATGGAGAAAACCACCCCGAACCCTTCCACCCACCCCTGTAACATTTTTTTAAGACAGCCAATCGGGGACAGGACACCACTAAATGCTCCAATGTTTCTGCCATAAAACAGAATGGACAGCGCCCCCTTGTGCCTGGGTCAAAATTAGCTCTGTATTTGTTAGTGGCTATTGCACCGTGTATAATTCTCCATTGGATGCCATCCGTTTCTCAACCGGAGATTTATACAGGATCCGCCAGCTGCCCTGAGGGGAAAAGCCCAAGCCAAACACATCCGTCCACCTCGACTCTCTGAGCCTGCGAGCGAGCTGAGGTTTAGCACCTTTACGCAGCTAAGATATAGCTTCTTTCCACTGCAGGAGCTGAACTTTCCAGGTGTTAGAGTCCCCAGTGATAGCAGGAGACCATCCTCCTCTCTCCATTCCCCCACCGCAGGACCCACACTCAAGGCAGGAAAAACATAATCATGTCCCTTTCTCCACTGGTCAGCCAGATCTGCATCCAGAGCAAAAGTCCGGTGGATGGCGACAGCGACTGCCACACCTCATCTACCAGGTTCTCCAGAACTCGGGTTGATCGAATGCCCGTCACCTCAGCCAGTTTTTCTGTGGAGATCCCTGTCAAATGGCCAAGTTTTACCACTCCCGCTTCAACGAATGCATTTCTTAGGGTGGCCGAAGAGAAAAGGGTTTCAGAAAGAAAACCACAGTGTCAAACAGTGGCTCCTCAAACAGCCACATCCCAGGCGGGGGTCGGGTGGTCTGGTAAAACTCAGAATCTTCCAGGCATTGATGACTGAGCAGTAAAAAGGTGCAAGTCCAGTTATCTCGTACGCAGGGGCCTTCAGCAGAAACAGGTGTTTATCAAAACCAAAGCCCCCTGCCTCCAGAGTAGCAGCCGGGCCATAGCCAGCCAGCAGGGAGAGGCACCATACAGCAGCCGCTGAGCAGCCTGCAGATTGTTGGCTACAAGAACTCTTCCCCTGTAGGACAGCTGGGTAGCAGCCATTTCCATTTGGCTAATTTTGCTTGCACCTTTCCCAGCAATCCCTCCCAGTTCTGTGCCACCATGTCCTCAGACCCCAACCAAACTCCCAGGACCTTTAAACCCCTGTTTCCCCAGCTAAGGTTACCAGGAAGACTGGGCCTATTTCCTACACTCCACTGACCTACCAAAACTGCCTCACTCTTCTCCCAGTTAACTTTGGCTGAAGCAGCCTTCCTATACAAAGCTAAACTGTCCTGTAGCTCCTGGATATCTCGCTGACCCTGGACAAACACTGACATCATCAGCATAAGCTGATACAACCACCGGGGGGGCCTGAGCTGACTCTGGCAGACACAGGCCTCTCAGCCGGTTTCTAAGTCTGCACAAAAGCGGCTCGATGGCAATACTGTATAATAGGCCTGAGATAGGGCAGCCCTGCCTGATCCCCCTTTTAACTGGTACAGGTCTGCTCAGCCCTCCCCCCACCTTCACAACACAACATGCATCACTGTACAAACACTTCACCCAGGACAAAAAGTGCTCCCCAACACCAAAAGCCTGCAATGTGGCAGCCAGAAAAGTGTGATCCACACGATCAAACGCCTTCTCCTGGTCAATAGAAATAATACCAACATTTATATTATACAGTTTGCAAACATCAAAAGTGTCTCTCATCAAAAACAAATTGTCCACAATTGATCTGCCAGGGATGCAATATGTCTGATCAGTACCAATAAGAGTTCGATAAAACACTTCAGTCTGTTAGCTAAAACCTTTGACAGTATCTTATAGTCCGTACATAAGAGAGCCACAGGTCTCCAATTCTTCAGCAGGGTTAAATCTCCTTTCTTAGGCAACAGTGAAATCACTGCACGCCTACAGGAAGCTGGAAGAGTCCCTTTCCCAAAGGACTCCATCAATACGTCCAACAAATCATGTCCTAGAATACTCCAAAAATGTTTTAAAAAGTCTGCAGGTAAACCGTCTATGCCCGGAGCCTTGCCGGAGGCCATCTGTGTCACCGCAGAGGTCAGTTCCTCCAGCGTAATGTCAGAGCCCAGGGTGTCACTTTCGGCTGGACTCAGCTGTGGAAGACCCTGAAGAAGTTCATCAGCAGCTTCCACGTCACAACCTTCGGCTTTGAACAGGTCTGTGTAGAAGGACACTGCATGCCTCCTCATCTCAGCAGGTTCAGAGGTTACCTGTCCATCGGGGAGACGCAGACATACCATCTGCTTCCTTTGGCCCACAGACCTCTCCAGGTTGAAGAAAAAGGTGGTTGGTGCTATCAATGTCTCTCATGGAAGTAAAACGGGCTCTGATCAGAGCCCCTTGGCTTTCTCCTGAAGAAAACAGTTAAGCTGTTGTTGTTTAGGAGGGACTGTTCTATATTTCGAGCAGACACACTCTCTAACTCTCTGATCTCCCTCTCTAACTGCTCTATAGCTCTCCTAATGTTTGCAGTGGAGTAGGCTGTATACTGTTGCAGAACACTCTAATCTGAGCCTTTCCTACCTCCCACCACTGACTCAGGGAGGAAAAGACTCTTTCTTTGATTTCCAGTTGATCCAGAACAATTTAAAATTCTCACAGAAAATCAAATCTTGTAAATGTTAACATTGAACTGCCAGAAAGATCTAGGTTTCTCTGTGTGGATAAAACCAAATCTAAAGAAACTAGCTGATGATCTGTAAAACCAACAGGTTGGAGGTGACAGTTCACTGCACGAGTAATAAAGAAGCAGACATGTAAAACCTGTCTAGCCTGGCTGCACTGACGCCCCCATCTAGCATTCTCATCCAGGTGTATTGTTTAACAGAGGGATGCTTCATCCTCCACACATCCACTAAGTCAGCCTCTCTTATCACCTGTGACAGTAAAAGGACGACTGAGGATGAGGCTCCCGTCCTATTCTGTCTAAAGTGACATTAGTGCAAACGTTCCAGTCCCCCCCCAGTATAACACACTCCCCCTGTACACTAGTGTCTAGCTTGTCTTTTAATAACTGAAACACAGATACCCGTGCAGGGCCCTGATTGGGTGCATAAACATTAATAAAAGTGAAAAAGAACTCTAACAGTTCCACTTTCACCATCAAGGCTCTACCTGCCACTATCTCTGTGCTGGATAACATCTTAACATTTAGAGAGGGGGAGAAAAACACAGCTACTCCAGCACTAAGGTTTGAGCCATGACTGAGTACATACTGACCCCCCACCACATCCCCCAGTCCGTCTCATTCAGGCTATCACTGTGCGTTTCCTGCAGAAATATCACATCTAATTTTTTCTGATTAAAGACTAACACTAAAGCTCTTTTCTGTGCACTTCTACCCCGTTAATGTTTAAAGAAGCAACCCTTAAAGCCTGCATTAGAGGAAGGAGATAGAGAAAAAGAACAGACAGGTACACACAGCAGAGAGGAGACACCCAGTGTTGCATGATCATGTTGAAATTATTTAGACCTTTTCAGTTTCTTCCCTCTTTTGCTTCCTTTCGTACCTTTTTTCATAGCAGTTACATGCTTCCTGAGACGATAGCGTTTCTTATCATCCAGCAGGTCTAACCCTACAACTTTCTGAAGAGTGCTCACTGTATGAAGAAACTTGTTAGTGTCAGGGAAAAAGTCTCTCACTTCCACTGCCTTGCCAAAAGACTCATCTAAAAAGACATTAATCTCTTCCAAAGAATATATGTCTGCGTTCTGAGAGAGACTATCTGCAACTGAAACACAGTCAGAATCCTCCTCCCGTCTGTGTCCATCTCTGTCAGCTCATTATTGTCTGCAGGCTGTTGAAGCTTTTTGACGCCCAGAGCCAGACGGCAGCCCCTGCTGTGTGCCAACAGCCTCCACCTGTCCCATAGCAGCAGTCCTCACCTGTCCTGCTACATCATCTCCCCCGTTTACCTGTTTCCAAATGTTTCCCTCTCACACTCACTGCACTCTCTACAGTCCCTGTTTCATCTCTCACGATATGCATCCCTACTTCATCCGCAGCCCCCGGTGTCGGCGGGTGCAGCAGCAGCCCCCGCGACACCGGGTTCCACGGCCGCGGACCCAGCCGCCCCGGCTGCTCCGGGCTCGGCGGCCCGTGCTCGGCGGCCCCGTGCTCGGCGGCCCCGTGCTCGGCGGCCCCGGGCTCGGCGGCCCCGTGCTCGGCGGCCCCGTGCTCGGCGGCCCCGGGCTCGGCGGCCCCGGGCTCGGCGGCCCCGTGCTCGGCGGCCCCGTGCTCGGCGGCCCCGGGCTCGGCGGCCCCGGGCTCGGCGGCCCCGTGCTCGGCGGCCCCGGGCTCGGCGGCCCCGGGCTCGGCGGCCCCGGGCTCGGCCCCGGGCTCGGCTGCCCCGGGCTCGCGGCCCCGGGCTCGCCGCCCCGGGCTCGGCTGCCCCGGGCTCGGCTGCCCCTGGCTCGGTGGCCCCGGGCTCGCCGGCCCCTGGCTCGGCCCCCTGGCCCCTGTTGACATTACGTGGAGTGTGACCGGAAAAAGTATTGTTTGAGGAGCCTACAGATTGGTGCGCTGGCATGGTGGTGGCGCCTAAAAAGACAGGGGCTGTTCGCATATGTGTTGATCTAACTAAACTGAATGAGTCTGTGTGTCGAGAAAAGTACATTCTACCTTCAGTGGAAGAAACACTGGGAAAGCTGGCTGGAGCCAAAATATTCAGTAAGTTGGATGCAAACATGGGGTTTTGGCAAATACCTCTAACAAAAGACTCAGCCAAGTACACAACGTTCATCACACCCTTTGGCCGATACCACTTCAATCGGCTACCTTTCGGAATAGCCTCAGCCCCTGAGCATTTCCAAAACAGGATGACAACTGAGGTAACTGAGGGACTAGTGGGGGTTGTCTGTCACATGGACGATGTACTGGTGTGGGGCCAAACACAGGAGGAGCACGACGCTCGTCTGTATGCTGTGCTGGAGAAGATCCAAAAGGCAGGAATCACCTTGAATGTGGAAAAGTGCGACATATCCAAACAGGAGGTGACATACTTGGGCCATGTGATCACTGCTAGCGGCATTAGACCAGACCCGAGCAAGACAGAGGCTGTAAGGAAAATGGAAGAGCCGAAAAATGTGAGTGAGCTGAGGAGCTTTCTAGGCATGGTCAACCAGCTGGGGAAGTTCATACCGCAGCTAGCAGAGCGAGACAAGCCACTTCGAGACCTGCTCTCCAAAAAGAACTGCTGGCTGTGGGGCATCGATCAGGCCAGAGCCTTCCAAGATCTGAAAGACTCTCTGATATCTCCACCAGTGCTAGCCATGTATGACACAAACAGAGAAACCAAAGTCTCAGCAGACATCATCATACGGCTTGGGGAGTGTGCTTCTGCAGAAATGGGAAGAGGATTGGAGACCGGTAGCCTATATGTCACGTTCTCTCACACAGACGGAGCAGAGATACGCACAGGTAGAAAAGGAAGCTTTAGGCTTAACCTGGGCTTGTGAAAGGTTTCGCAACTTTCTCATCGGCAGACACTTTGAGCTGGAAACAGATCATAAGCCTCTACTGAGTCTCCTGGGGTCTCAGGCATTGGATGCGCTTCCCCCACGGATTCAACGTTTCCGGATGCGCCTGATGCGTTATTCCTACTCAATCACACATGTGCCAGGGAAAAGCCTGTGGACGGCCGATACACTGTCACGTGCACCTGTGAAAAGAGACTCCACACCAGATGAAAAAGAGTTCCTCGAGAGCACGAATATCTATGTGGACATGATTATCGATGGTTTGCCAGCAAGCACGGCTTACCTGGAAGAGCTAAAAGAGCAGTTGGCAAAGGACAGTGTGTGCGGAAGAGTTATGCAGCTGTGTGAAGAGAAATGGCCAGCACACAGCAACAGCGAACCAGCCATAAAGTTATACTGGGCGGAACAAGCGTTCATAACTGTAAAGGACGGACTACTGTTAAAGGGGGACAGACTCGTCATCCCCGCAACAATGAGAAATGATGTGCTCGCCAGACTACATGAAGGTCACCAAGGTGTGGTGAAGTGTAGGGAGCGTGCCCGACAGTCTGTATGGTGGCCAGGGCTAAGTCAGCAGCTAAATGAGTTGGTTCTCAACTGCCGAACATGCAGCAAGGAGAGACAGAACCCCAAAGAGCCGCTGATGCCAACGCAATATCCAGGCCGACCATGGCAGAAACTGGGTGCCGACTTGTTTATGCTGGG
>JAAKFY010000022.1:40735749-40745749 GCA_011823955.1 Dissostichus mawsoni
TATGATGTAAATGTTGTACCGTAAATGTTGTATTAAACAAAGTTAATATTTCCGACGTAGATTAACGTCCCTGTAGCTTCTTATTGCACTTGCAATATACCATTAAAGGAGTTGAACGTAGCTGTTTGCTATTACTCTATAATACCACGCAGGGATAAGCCCGAGCGTACAACCTTTGCATGTGGGCACAACACCTTTTGACCCAGCTCAACAGTGAAGCTGGCAATGCTGAACAAAACCATCTAGAGTTATAATATTTATTCAGCTGAAAAAGTCAAAGCTCTACGAAAATGTAATTAAAATATATTGCACATGGTTGGTATTTAACAACAAGGGGTGTTAGAGTCTGTGTTGTAGTGTGTGATATTGGTATTTATGGAAACATTTTACACCTTTCCTTCAAGTACTATATGTTTTAGTTACTTGTGGGGTACTTATGAATAATCACAGATCCTTTTACTCCATCACATTTCAAAGAGAAATACGCTATTGTTATTTTAACTCCACCACAGTAATCCATCATCAGCTTTACTTTTTAGATAAAGATTTAAATCACAATTGATCATAACTCAAAATACATATTTGTATATTACCAAGTGGTTTCATGTACAACCCACACAAGTATCATGCTAAGTGAAGCTCTGCTGCTTGGATATCACTAGATCCTGTTATCAGCGTAATATAAAAGCACATAACGATTTATGTGCACATTAGCATAATTACTAGCTAGCCGCTAGCTGCTAACTTCCGCGGCCGCCTCGTTAATATCAAATCCATCATAACAATCCAGTACCATGCTGTCATGAACGCGCGGTGCTGTTACGTGTACAAATTGACGTGCTTGATGTGAACGAGCGTTTTGGGAGGCGTGGTTAAAGTTGCGTATTCTCTATGAGCGCACATACGGGTACTTCTCAGGCATGACGGGTAATCTGTGACGTTTCGCTCTTTCAAAAGTTGGGCCATTTTATCTTCATGCGCCAATGAGCAGCTCTCATAGGAATGAATGAGGCCCCGCCTCCCACGCTGTACCCAGTTCTTATTAACCCCGCCTCCCACGCTGTACCCAGTTCTTATTAACCCCGCCTCCCACGCTGTACCCAGTTCTTATTAACCCCGCCTCCCACGCTGTACCCAGTTCTTATTAACCCCGCCTCCCACGCTGTATCCAGTTCTTATTAACCCCGCCTCCCACGCTGTACCAGTTCTTATTAACCCCGCCTCCCACGCTGTACCCAGTTCTTATTAACCCCGCCTCCCACGCTGTACCCAGTTCTTATTAACCCCGCCTCCCACGCTGTATCCAGTTCTTATTAACCCCGCCTCCCACGCTGTACCCAGTTCTTATTAACCCCGCCTCCCACGCTGTATCCAGTTCTTATTAACCCCGCCTCCCACGCTGTACCCAGTTCTTATTAACCCCGCCTCCCACGCTGTATCCAGTTCTTATTAACCCCGCCTCCCACGCTGTACCCAGTTCTTATTAACCCCGCCTCCCACGCTGTACCCAGTTCTTATTAACCCCGCCTCCCACGCTGTACCCAGTTCTTATTAACCCCGCCTCCCACGCTGTACCCAGTTCTTATTAACCCCGCCTCCCACGCTGTACCCAGTTCTTATTAACCCCGCCTCCCACGCTGTACCCAGTTCTTATTAACCCCGCCTCCCACGCTGTATCCAGTTCTTATTAACCCCGCCTCCCACGCTGTACCCAGTTCTTATTAACCCCGCCTCCACGCTGTATCCAGTTCTTATTAACCCCGCCTCCCACGCTGTACCCAGTTCTTATTAACCCCGCCTCCCACGCTGTATCCAGTTCTTATTAACCCCGCCTCCCACGCTGTACCCAGTTCTTATTAACCCCGCCTCCCACGCTGTACCCAGTTCTTATTAACCCCGCCTCCCACGCTGTACCAGTTCTTATTAACCCCGCCTCCCACGCTGTACCCAGTTCTTATTAACCCCGCCTCCCACGCTGTATCCAGTTCTTATTAACCCCACCTCCCACGCTGTACCCAGTTCTTATTAACCCCGCCTCCCACGCTGTATCCAGTTCTTATTAACCCCGCCTCCCACGCTGTATCCAGTTCTTATTAACCCCGCCTCCCACGCTGTATCCAGTTCTTATTAACCCCGCCTCCCACGCTGTACCAGTTCTTATTAACCCCGCCTCCCACGCTGTACACAGTTCTTATTAACCCCGCCTCCCACGCTGTATCCAGTTCTTATTAACCCCGCCTCCCACGCTGTATCCAGTTCTTATTAACCCCGCCTCCCACGCTGTATCCAGTTCTTATTAACCCCGCCTCCCACGCTGTATCCAGTTATTATTAACCCCGCCTCCCACGCTGTATCCAGTTCTTATTAACCCCGCCTCCCACGCTGTACCAGTTCTTATTAACCCCGCCTCCCACGCTGTACCCAGTTCTTATTAACCCCGCCTCCCACGCTGTATCCAGTTCTTATTAACCCCGCCTCCCACGCTGTATCCAGTTCTTATTAACCCCGCCTCCCACGCTGTACCCAGTTCTTATTAACCCCGCTTCCCACGCTGTATCCAGTTCTTATTAACCCCGCCTCCCACGCTGTACCCAGTTCTTATTAACCCCGCCCCCACGCTGTACCAGTTCTTATTAACCCCGCCTCCCACGCTGTACCCAGTTCTTATTAACCCCGCCTCCCACGCTGTATCCAGTTCTTATTAACCCCGCCTCCCACGCTGTATCCAGTTCTTATTAACCCCGCCTCCCACGCTGTATCCAGTTCTTATTAACCCCGCCTCCCACGCTGTACCAGTTCTTATTAACCCCGCCTCCCACGCTGTATCCAGTTCTTATTAACCCCGCCTCCCACGCTGTATCCAGTTCTTATTAACCCCGCCTCCCACGCTGTATCCAGTTCTTATTAACCCCGCCTCCCACGCTGTATCCAGTTCTTATTAACCCCGCCTCCACGCTGTACCCAGTTCTTATTATACATCCATGCTCTGGAGGATCAGGTTGACCGTGGAGCAGAAACAGGAAGCTGAGTTTCCTCCACAGGATGTTTGTGTTGCTGTGAACGCCCTCCACACACACACACCTCCAACTCCCCCCCCCACACACACACCTCCTCCAACCCCCCCCCACACACACACACCTCCTCCTGTCTCTAAAGACCCCTCCTATCTTCGTGTGTCTTATCAGTAATATCTCATGTCCCTTCCCTAGCAGCAGATGGACAGACGTCTCTGTCCCGTCTGAAGGACCAGGAGAGAAGATGTTTGGGGTCAAATCAGGATTTGGAGATTTCAGGAAAAACTAATAAGATTCAGGAAAAAATACTATATTTTTTTCAGAGTAAAATTACTGAGATTTCTAAATGTAATCTCAGTGTTTGTTTATTCAGGAAATGATTTAGAATATTACAAAATAAAATGACATAAATTCAGTTAAAATATTAAAGATTATTTTTGAAAAATTGAACAAAATGTGAAATAAATTATTATTATTATAATGATATATAAAATATTTTGGAAATGTTACACAGATATCAAAACACAATATAATAATAGATATACGTGTCGTTTGAAGATATCCTAATATTATATAATATTAGTATATCTTCATCCTGAAGATATACTAATATTATTAATATTAGTATCATCCTGAAGAAATAATCTGGAAATAATTCATGTTTCACTTTGCGCTCAAAACTTCCTCTGTGCGTCATTCTGACACACACACACACTCACACACACACTCACACACACACACACACACACACACACACACACACACACACACACTCACACTCACACTCACACTCACACTCACACTCACACTCACAAACACACACACGCACACACACACACACACAACACACACACACACAAACCACACACACACACACACACACACACACACACACACACACTCTGTTGGATGTTCCTCACATAGATAACAGAATAAATCTCCACCCAGTCAACATTACCCAGGAAACACACAGAATGAAGAGGGAAGTTTAGGTTAGAAATACAAGTGTCTGTTAGTATTTCATTTAATTTACAACACACA
Source organism: Dissostichus mawsoni (assembly GCA_011823955.1). Classification (NCBI taxonomy): domain Eukaryota; kingdom Metazoa; phylum Chordata; class Actinopteri; order Perciformes; family Nototheniidae; genus Dissostichus; species Dissostichus mawsoni. Next base: position 40,739,805 of record JAAKFY010000022.1, read on the forward strand.
CACACACACACACACACACACACACACACCACACACACACACACACAATATTAAAAACTCTTAAACAGCCTCACCTCAGGTCAGTATCTGCTCCTGGTCCCGGTCCTGGTCCTGGTTTTAGTCGGCGGGTTCTGGTTCTGGTTTTGCTCCTGGTTCTAATCCCGTCTGTAGTCCCGTTGTGTCCGGAGTCTCTCTTCTGACTCTCTCTCCTGACTCTCTGAGAAACTCCGACACAAGTCAAGCTACACATTTCAAAACAAAATCTATTTCCGCTTTTTACCAAAATAAAAGCCCTGAGGAAGAAGCGCCATTTACCTCACACAGAAACACATCCGTTGGAATAATAATACTAATAAATAATACACAATAAATAATACACAATAAATAATACTAATAAATAATACACAATAAATAATACACAATAAATAATATACAATAAATAATACTAATAAATAATACACAATAAATAATACTAATAAATAATACTCAATAAATAATACACAATAAATAATACACAATAAATAATACTAATAATATAATACTAATAAATAATACACAATAAATAATACACAATAAATAATACTAATAAATAATACACAATAAATAATACACAATAAATAATATACAAATAATAATACTAATAAATAATACACAATAAATAATACTAATAAATAATACTCAATAAATAATACACAATAAATAATACACAATAAATAATACTAATAAATAATACTAATAAATAATACACAATAAATAATACACAATAAATAATACTAATAAATAATACACAATAAATAATACACAATAAATAATACAAATAGATTAAAATATATTAAAATAATAAAGAATAATAATAATAATACAAATATAATAAAACGAGAAATACAAATAATAACGTAATTATATAATAAAAATATATAATACATGTTCATACTGCTCACTACGAGGATCTAAAAAAAGGTAAAACAATAACAACAATAACAATAATAATTAAAATGTAGTTAACTAATATATCTTATAAATAACTATATCTTTAATTTATCATCTAGTTAAAAGGTTTTTTTATTCTCATTTACACTTTGATGTGAGATTATATTTCCGTGGCATCGTAACGATGAAAACACGTGATTCATTTTGTGATCAACAACCAACAGAATATTAATAATCTTTCTGTTGATTTAAATATTCCGATTTCTTCGGTTCGTTTTAGAGTTTTTTCCTTCAATTTGTACGAAAAACACTCAATTTCTGCGTTGAGAATCTAACGCTGTTTGGTCGTTACCTCATTATTCTAGAAGCCTTTGAAAGGACTGAGGATTCAAGTCAGTTCAAAGAGTCACTGATCCATACCGTTTAAAGTGGTATGGAATGAAAATACTCAGGCAGTGTACAAGTACCTCAAATGAGTACTTACTTCCCACCTCTTCATCTCCCTCACTTTAAGGAGAGGTGTTGAGGAAAGGAAGCAGGAGATGAAGCTTCTGCCTGTTGGACCGCAGCCCTGCAGACAGGAAACAGGAAGTGCCTGAGATAACACGCTGCATGTTTTAGGAAGCAGAAGAAGAAGGAAGCCGAGGAAACCTCCCCCTACACACCAACCCCTACACACTAACCCCCACACACTAACCCCTACACACCAACTCCTACACACTAACCCCCACACACTAACCCCACACACTAACCCCCACACACTAACCCCTACACACCAACTCCTACACACTAACCCCTACACACTAACCCCTACACACTAACCCCCACACACTAACCTCTACACACCAACTCCTAAAACTAACCCCTACACACTAACCCCTACACACTAACCCCTACACACTAACCCCCACACACTAACCCCCACACACTAACCCCTACACACTAACCTCTACACACTAACCTCTAACCTCTACACACTAACCTCTACACACTAACCTCTACACACTAACCCCTACACACTAACCTCTACACACTAACCCCTACACACTAACCTCTACACACTAACCCCTACACACTAACCCTACACACTAACCCCCACACACTAACCCCCACACACTAACCTCTACACACTAACCCCTACACACTAACCCCTACACACTAACCCCCACACACTAACCCCCACACACTAACCCCCCCCACACTAACCCCCACACACCAACCCCTACACACTAACCCCACACACTAACCCCCACACACCAACCCCCACACACCAACCCCTACACACTAACCCCTACACACTAACCCCACACACTAACCCCTACACACTAACCCCCACACACCAACCCCACACACTAACCCCCACACACCAACCCCCACACACCAACCCTACACACTAACCCCCACACACCAACCCCCACACACCAACCCCTACACACTAACCCCCACACACCAACCCCTACACACTAACCCCTACACACTAACCCCCACACACTAACCCCCACACACCAACCCCCACACCAACCCCTACACACCAACCCCTACACACTAACCCCCACACACTAACCCTACACACTAACCCCTACACACCAACCCCTACACACCAACCCCCACACACTAACCCCTACACACTAACCCCTTCACACCAACCCCTACACACTAACCCCACACACCAACCCCTACACACTAACCCCTACACACTAACCCACCACACACTAACCCCCACACACCAACCCCACACACCAACCCCTACACACCAACCCCTACACACTAACCCCACACACTAACCCCCACACACTAACCCCTACACACCAACCCCTACACACTAACCCCCACAACTAACCCCCACACACTAACCCCAACACACTAACCCCCACACACTAACCCCCACATACTAACCCCCACACACTAACCCCCACACACTAACCCCTACACACTAACTCCCACACACTAACCCCCACACACTAACCCCTAAACACTAACGCCTACACACTAACCCCCACACACTAACCCCCACACACTAACCCCCACACACTAACCCCTACACACTAACGCCTACACACTAACCCCCACACACTAACCCTTACACACTAACGCCCACACACTAACCCCCACACACTAACCCCCACACACTAACCCCCACACACTAACCCCCACACACTAACCCCCACACACTAACCCCTACACACCAACCCCTACACACTAACCCCCACACACTAACCTCTACACACTAACCCCCACACACTAACCCCACACACTAACCCCTACACACTAACCCCACACACTAACCCCACACACTAACCCCCACACACTAACCCCCACACACTAACCTCTACACATTAACCCCCACACACTAACCCCTACACACTAACCCCTACACACTAACCTCTACACACTAACCCCTACACACTAACCTCTACACACTAACCTCTACACACTAACCCCTACACACCAACTCCTACACACTAACCCCTACACACTAACACCTACACACTAACCTCTACACACTAACCCCCACACACTAACCCCTACACACTAACCCCACACACTAACCCCCACACTAACCCCACACACTAACCCCCACACACTAACCCCTACACACTAACCCCCACCACTAACCCCTACACACTAACCCCCACACACTAACCCCTACACATTAACGCCCACACTAACCCCCACACACTAACCCCTAAACACTAACGCCTACACACTAACCCCCACACACCAACCCCTACACACTAACCCCCACACACTAACCTCTACACACTAACCCCCACACACTAACCCCCACACACTAACCTCTACACACTAACCCCCACACACTAACCCCCACACACTAACCCCCACACACTAACCCCTACACATTAACCCCCACACACTAACCCCTACACACTAACACCTACACACTAACCCCCACACACTAACCTCTACACACTAACCTCTACACACTAACCCCTACACACCAACTCCTACACACTAACCCCTACACACTAACCCCTACACACTAACCCCTACACACTAACCCCCACACACTAACCCCTACACACTAACTCCCACACACTAACCCCCACACACTAACCCCCACACACTAACCTCTACACACTAACCCCCACACACTAACCCCTACACACTAACCCCCACACACTAACCCCTACACACTAACCCCTACACACTAACCCCCACATACTAACCCCCACACACTAACCCCCACACACTAACCCCTACACACTAACCCCCACACACTAACCCCCACACACTAACCCCCACACACTAACCTCTACACACTAACCCCCACACACTAACCCCTACACACTAACCCCACACACTAACCCCCACACACTAACCCCCACACACTAACCCCCACACACTAACCTCTACACACTAACCTCTACACACTAACCCCCACACACTAACCTCTACACACTAACCTCTACACACTAACCTCTACACACTAACCCCCACACACTAACCCCCACACACTAACCCCCACACACTAACCTCTACACACTAATCCCCACACACTAACCCCCACACACTAACCCCCACACACTAACCCCTACACACTAACGCCCACACACTAACTCCCACACACTAACCCCTACACACTAACGCCTACACACTAACCCCCACACACTAACCCCCACACACTAACCCCCACACACTAACCCCTACACACTAACCCCCACACACTAACCCCTACACACTAACCCCCACACACTAACCCCCACACACTAACTCCCACACACTAACCTCTACACACTAACGCCCACACACTAACCTCTACACACTAACCCCACACACTAACCTCTACACACTAACCTCTACACACTAACCCCCACACACTGACCCCCACACACTAACCTCTACACACTAACCCCCACACACTAACCCCCACACACTAACCCCCACACACTAACCCCCACACACTAACCTCTACACACTAACCCCCACACACTAACCCCTACACACTAACCCCCACACACTAACCCCTACACACTAACGCCCACACACTAACCCCCACACACTAACCCCTAAACACTAACGCCTACACACTAACCCCCACACTAACCCCCACACACCAACCCCTACACACTAACCCCCACACACTAACCTCTACACACTAACCCCCACACACTAACCCCCACACACTAACCTCTACACACTAACCCCCACACACTAACCCCCACACACTAACCCCCACACACTAACTCCCACACACTAACCTCTACACATTAACCCCCACACACTAACCCCTACACACTAACACCTACACACTAACCTCTACACACTAACCCCCACACACTAACCTCTACACACTAACCTCTACACACTAACCCCTACACACCAACTCCTACACACTAACCCCTACACACTAACCCCTACACACTAACCTCCACACACTAACCCCCACACACTAACCCCTACACACTAACCCCCACACACTAACCCCCACACACTAACCCCCACACACTAACCTCTACACACTAACCCCACACACTAACCCCTACACACTAACCCCCACACACTAACCCCTACACACTAACCCCTACACACTAACCCCCACATACTAACCCCCACACACTAACCCCCACACCCACACACTAACCCCTACACACTAACCCCCACACACTAACCCCCACACACTAACCCCCACACACTAACCTCTACACACTAACCCCCACACACTAACCCCCACACACTAACCCCCACACACTAACCCCTACACACTAACCCCCACACACTAACCTCTACACACCAACCCCCACACACTAACCCCTACACACTAACCCCCACACACTAACCCCTACACACTAACCCCTACACACTAACCCCCCACACTAACCCCCACACACTAACCCCCACACACTAACCCCCACACACTAACCCCTACACACTAACCCCACACACTAACCCCTACACACCAACCCCCACACACTAACCCCCACACACTAACCCCCACACACTAACCCCCACACACTAACCCCCACACACTAACCCCTACACACTAACCCCACACA
>JAAKFY010000022.1:40753249-40783249 GCA_011823955.1 Dissostichus mawsoni
ACGTACCGGGAGGAGGAACGTACCGGGAGAGGAACGTACCAGGAGGAGGAGGAATCTACCGGGAGAGGAGGAACGTACCGGGAGAGGAACGTACCGGGAGGAGGAGGAACGTACCGGGGAGGAACGTACCAGGAGGAGGAACATACCGGGAGGAGGAGAGGAACGTACCGGGAGAGGAACGTACCGGAGGAGGAACGTGCCGGGAGGAGGAGAGGAACGTACCGGGAGAGGAACGTACCAGGAGGAGGAACGTACCGGGAGGAGGAGAGGAACGTACCGGGAGGAACGTACCGGGAGGAGGAACGTACCGGGAGGAGAGGAACGTACCGGGAGAGGATTGTACCGGGAGGAGAGGAGGAGGACGTACCGGGAGAGGAACGTGCCGGGAGGAGGGAGGAGGAACGTACCAGGAGGAGGAACGTACCAGGAGGAGGAACATACCGGGAGGAGGAGAGGAACGTACCGGGAGAGGAATGTACCGGGAAGAGGACGTACCGGGAGGAGGAACGTACCGGAGGAGGAGGAACGTTACCGGGAGAGGAATGTACCGGGAGGAGGAGGAGCAACGTACCGGGAGAGAACGTACCGGAAGAGGAACGTACCGGGAGGAGGAGGAACGTACCGGGAGGAGGAGGAACGTACCGGGAGAGGAACTACCTGGAGGAGGAACGTACCGGGAGAGGAACGTACCAGGAGGAGGAGGAATCTACCGGGAGGAGGAGGAACGTACGGGAGAGGATTGTACCGGGAGAGGAATGTACCGGGAGGAGGAGGAACGTACCGGGAGGAGGAGGAGGAACGTACCGGGAGAGGAACGTACCGGGAGAGGAACGTACTGGGAGGAGGAACGTACCGGGAGGAGGAGGAACGTACCGGGAGAGGATTGTACCGGGAGAGGAATGTACCGGGAGGAGGAGGAATGTACCGGGAGGAGAACCTTCCAGCGGCTTTCAATCTAAACTGACGGTAGAAGAAGTTGGCGAGCTCGCCGGGATACGATCCCTCTGAACCCCGAAGGGGACGGTCTGAATGTGAAGGAGATCAAACCAAGAGGTTAAACCGTAGATATACGGAGCGACTGTTAAGACGCTAAGATACTAACGACCAGTTCCTGGAAAATAAAGATGACGTTTTCATTCTTAATGAGGAAATAATCAGTTTGTTAATCTGGAGAAACCAACGCTTTAATATTCAAAACAATAATAATATATGAGTCTGAAGTTCAATATTACTTTCATATCATGTACTGACCGAGGACTGAATACTCTCAATATCACGCACATCACAAGTGTGTGTGTGTGTGTGTGTGTGTGCTACTCAGGGCCGTCCCTCCCTACACGCCGATCACGCCGACTGCGTGGGGCCTCACCTTGCGGAGGGGCCTCACCTCGCGGAGGGGGCCTCGCGGAGGGGCCGCACCTCGCGGAGGGGGCCGCACCTCGCGGAGGGAGCCACAACTAAGCCGCAAAAGCGGTGCAGCCAGTGCTCATGCGCCGCAATTAGTGTAAGCGCAGCACCGTTTTGCCGCTGCAAGACTCCACTACCCCCCCCTTCGACGCTCGCGATACAGAGGGCCTCATCATATACTTTGCATGGGGCCACAAGTGGGCCAGGGACGGCCCTGGTGCTACTATAAACTGACTCCATCTTTAGTGCATTAGTGACGGTGCTCCTGGCGTTAAATCTCCTCCATGTTTCTTGATTTGACGGGTTGATCAGGAGCGGCGTCAGATAAACGTCCGTCAGTCTGAGTCCAGACGTCCAGACTGAACGTCTCTGGCGGTTGTTCCCCTGCTCTGCATGTTTGCTGATAATCGATGCAAGTTAACGGGAATATCAGTCACCAGTTGAAGGCTTGTAAAAAATCCTCTCATGATTCAGAGAAGCCGTCAGAGGAGGTGATGGACGTCAAAGTGTTAGCATCGTCTTTAACTCTCAAAATATCTTTACAAACTAAGATAATTCTCCTACATGTTATCCGTTGAGGCGCGAATGATGTTTAATAAAGTGTTTCATGTTTTGCAGTAACTAATCATGACTCTATGAGCTAGCTAACCCGTGCTAACTCTGTGCTACTACAGGAACACAGCGGCTAACCCGTTAGCTGCGGCTACGTGTTTGTGCAGGAAGTAGATGTTGATGGTTTGAGTTTCCAAAGTGGCGACGCAGCTTCGTCTAATCTCTGCTCCTAGATAAGATACTCAGCCCGTTTCTCTAACTCCTTCCCGCCAACAAGTCCCTCTCGCATCAGCAGCCGAGGCTCATGGGTATTGTAGTTTTTAGCCGCTGATTTTCAGATCATTGGTTAGTTTTACTGTTCAGATGAAGAGCGAAGTGTGCGAGCGTTTAAAGTCTGAGCGTCTGGAGAAACCTGCCGTCCGTCAAAGTACTTATACACACATTTTGAAGTATTTATACACACATTACTGCATGGAGAAGATGGAAACAATCAGATCTGATTAAACTTTGTTAATTGCAAAATGCTCCGTTAATAATGACCGTTCATCAGACATTTGTGAAGTCTGCTCGATGACGATGGAGATCTTCCTCGATGGTTGGACCTAACAAACACAAGCAGGAAGACTCGTTGTCCCATGATGCAGTTTGTTTTATTGCTGTCTGTCTGAACCCTCCCACCTTCTTCTTCTCTGGATTTCAATCACTTTATGGTGAAGAGGCGGGACAGGAAGTAGGATCCAGTTGACGACAGCAGCAATCGACTGTCAATCATCCCGATGCTCAGTGCTCTCCGGTCAGTTAGCGACTCAATCTCTAACGATCTCTAATCATGTGTCAGCTGACCCAGCACAGAGCTCATCCTCCAATCAGACAGCGGCTCCTGTCCACAGACTCCGCCCCTCTGATGACATCACAGTCCAGGTGAAAACAGGAAGTGGCTTTGCCGTGAAGCTGTGAGACGCTTATATAAAAAAGGACATTTAAAATCTGCTTCCATATAAAGTGCTTGGTTACGTTGTTACAGTTCTTATTAAAATACTGTTTTCCTGGAGTGAAACCATAGAAACATGTTACACAAAAATAAACTTCTGGAATGTCTCTCTGCAGGAAGTCCCGCCCCAGCCGTCAGGCCGAGCTCGTCCCCGGAGCCTGCAACAGGAAACCAGGCAAACAGACAGGAAGTAAACAGGGGCAGTGAGGCATCATGGTAGTGTAGTCACGTAAGAATGGTGTAATATCGGTGATTTAGCATCATGGGTAGTCAGGTGAGGACAGAGTGATGCATCATGGGTAGTGTAGTCACGTAAGAATAGAGTGAAGCATCATGGGTAGTCAGGTGAGGACAGAGTGATGCATCGTCAGGTGAGGACAGAGTGAAGCATCATGGGTAGTCAGGTGAGGACAGAGTGATGCATCATGGGTAGTGTAGTCACGTAAGAATAGAGTGAAGCATCATGGGTAGTCAGGTGAGGACAGAGTGTGCATCATGGGTAGTCAGTGAGGACAGAGTGATGCATCGTCAGGTGAGGACAGAGTGTTGCATCATGGGTAGTCAGGTGAGGACAGAGTGAAGCATCATGGGTAGTCAGGTGAGGACAGAGTGAAGCATCATGGGTAGTCAGGTGAGGACAGAGTGAGCATCATGGGTAGCCAGGTGAGGACAGAGTGAAGCATCATGGTTAGTCAGTCGAGATAGAGTGAAGCATCATGGGTAGTCAGGTGAGGACAGAGTGAAGCATCATGGGTAGTCAGGTGAGGACAGAGTGAGCATCATGGGTAGTCAAGTGAGGACAGAGTGAAGCATCATGGGTAGTCAGGTGAGGACAGATGAGCATCATGGGTAGTCAGGTGAGGACAGAGTGAAGCATCATGGGTAGTCAGTGAGGAAAGAGTGAAGCATCATGGGTAGTCAGGTGAGGACAGAGTGATGCATCATGGGTAGTCAGGTGAGGACAGAGTGAAGCATCATGGGTAGTCAGGTGAGGACAGAGTGATGCATCGTCAGGTGAGGACAGAGTGAAGCATCATGGGTAGTCAGGTGAGGACAGAGTGATGCATCATGGGTAGTGTAGTCACGTAAGAATAGAGTGAGCATCATGGGTAGTCAGGTGAGGACAGAGTGAAGCATCATGGGTAGTCAGGTGAGGACAGAGTGAGCATCATGGGTAGTCAAGTGAGGAAAGAGTGAAGCATCATGGGTAGTCAGGTGAGGACAGAATGATGCATCATGGGTAGTCAGGTGAGGACAGAGTGAAGCATCATGGGTAGTCAGGTGAGAACAGAGTGAAGCATCATGGGTAGTCAGGTGAGGACAGAGTGATGCATCATGGGTAGTCAGGTGAGGACAGAGTAATGCATCATGGGTAGTCAGGTGAGGACAGAGTGATGCATCATGGGTAGTCAGGTGAGGACAGAGTGATGCGTCATGGGAGGGAGGGGGGTAGTCAGGTGAGGACAGAGTGATGCATCATGGGTAGTGTAGTCACGTAAGAATAGAGTGAAGCATCATGGGTAGTCAGGTGAGGACAGAGTGATGCATCATGGGTAGTCAGGTGAGGACAGAGTGAAGCATCATGGGTAGGCAGGTGAGGACAGAGTGATGCATCATGGGTAGTCAGGTGAGGACAGAGTGATGCATCATGGGTAGTCAGGTGAGGACAGAGTGATGCATCATGGGTAGTCAGGTGAGGACAGAGTGATGCATCATGGGTAGACAGGTGAGGACAGAGTGAAGCATCATGGGTAGTCAGGTGAGGACAGAGTGAAGCATCATGGGTAGTCAGGTGAGGACAGAGTGATGCATCATGGGTAGTCAGGTGAGGACAGAAATAAATAAAAACATAAGGATTTGTTTTCATTGAGTCGATATTTTATTAAATAAAGAGGTTTTTTTAATAAAACTGAAGAAATAAATAGATAATAAATAATGTCTCGTCATCATGTGACCTCCTGAAGCTTCAGTTCATCGGTGACTCCGTGTTCCTTTACCTGAGTCTGATCAATGAAACGGCTGGAATATCAGTGAGAGAAGTCTTCTTCTCGAGTTAAAGGAACACGGCGCCACCGTCTGATCCTCAGAACTTCTTTTAAAGCACCGCAAACAATAACAATAACAATAACAATAACAATAAGGCAGAACAGAAAAATAAACAAATAACTTAGAACATTATAAAACCTATAAAAAGAAACAAAGGTAAAAAAAATATAAAGTCAATGAAGAGTCTGGTCCCAGGTGAAGATGAAGGTGAAGATGAAGGTGATGATGAAGATGATGAAGGGAGTGAGCATGCATCTGTTAGCACACTTCTGTTAGCACATTCCCTTAGCGTGCATAGTTAGCACGTGTCCCTTAGCATGCAATTGTTAGCACACGTCCGTTAGCATCTGTCCCTTAGCATGCATTAGTTAGGATGTGTCCGTTAGCATGTGCCCCTTAGTGTGTATTGTTAGCACACGTTCCTTAGCATGCAATTGTTAGCACACGTCCGTTAGCATCTGTCCCTTAGCGTGCATGGTTAGCACGTGTCCCTTAGCATGCATTAGTTAGCACGTGTCCCTTGGCATGCAATTGTTAGCACATATCCTTTAGCACGCGTCCATTAGCATGCGTAGTTAGCATGTGTCCCTTAGCGTGCATTAGTTAGGATGTATCTGTTAGCACGTGGCCCTTAGCATGCATTGTTAGCATGTGTCCCTTAGCGTGCATTAGTTAGGATGTATCTGTTAGCACGTGGCCCTTAGCATGCATTGTTAGCATGTGTCCCTTAGCGTGCATTAGTTAGGATGTATCTGTTAGCACGTGGCCCTTAGCATGCATTGTTAGCATGTGTCCCTTAACATGCATTAGTTAGCACGTGTGTGTTAGCCGTTGTTAGCGGTTGTTAGCTCGCGGCGCGGCTGCCTTGATGAGGGGGCGGGGCGAGCAGTAGGCTGGCCAATAGGAAGAGGCTGGAGGTGGGCAGGTACACGGAGAGGAACAGCAGGACGTCCTCGCTGAGGCACATCAGGAAGTGGCTGCGCTCCGTCAGCAGCCAATCCAGCAGCACCCCCAGCAGCAGGTAATACACCTGGACCTCCTGTAGCTCCTCCACTCCCACTCCCCCCCTCCTCCCCCCCTCCTCCCCCCCTCCTCCTCCTCCTCTGACGGGCTGTCACTCACCATGGGCTTCATCTCCGCCCCCCCCGGCACCGCCTCCTTCACGCGGCTCCGCCCACTTTTAGCAACTCGCTCCAACCGCCGGCTGCTCTCCACGAACTCCTGGAGGGGAAGAGAGCCGTCAGTAAAGCGTCTCCACGGTTATTGAATAACTGTAGGAGCGTTCAGCTGATTCATATCTATGGTAAACGTTGGCAGTATATCGCCGGAATTAATTTCTTTAATTTTACTTCTTCCAAAAATTCCGAAAATATGTGAATTCTGACTTTTTCAAAAAATTCGGACTTCTCTCTGAAAATCTCTAATCCTGACTTTTTTCTGAAAATACTGACTTTTTTCTCAAAATGTATATGAAAGAGTAATAATCAATTCTGTATGGTGTTGTATGTTTCTGGACTGTGCAGAGATGTTTATTATGGTTACTGACTTTGTGCCGTAAAGCGGACTCTAAGAGAGTCAGAGAGGCTACGCCAGCGAGACTCTGGAAGTCGACATACGTCCGCACGCCTCATAGTACTAGTGTTTATTTATCAAATCCAGTTAAAAGGGTTTTAGTCGGTACTGGACCGCCAACAGATCTATAGAACTGACCTGAAAAAACCCTGAAGACGTACCCGGGGCTGCATGGTCTCCATTAGAGCTCTTCGGACTCTTGAAGTCAGATAATCAGCCTCGACAATAACTATATATTATTGATTTGCGCCACGTTTTGGTCTTTTATCAGTGTTTCCACTTCCTGCCACATTCCCACGTGACTCTAAGCAGCGCGAACACAGACCACATCAACAGGTGCTTGCCGTGGAAATGTAGGAGTTTATATGAAAGAACCCCTTTATCTCCGTCAATGATTTGAATGATCATTGATATGAATTAATCCGGCCATATATGTATTTTAAAGGATTGATTATTATTATAAATGAACAGTTTTGAGTATAATCAAATGAAAAACACTTTCCAAGAGCCGAGATCTATAACCAATGGTTTCAAACCCATAAAATAAAATATTAAATGGATGACTACAGACTACTACAGATGACTATAATGCAGATCTCAAAAGGATTAACCAACTAAAAATAAAAAAAGGTACAAATTACGCGTTTATGGAGTAAAATCATAACCACTCAGAAAAACAAATGGTATCCATGGTAACCCCTTTAGAGCCATGGGGGGGTTTCCTCACCATCAGAGCCTTGTCCATGAAGAACTCGCGGCCCGGCGTGCCGTCGTTGTACTTGGTGTCGATGGCGAAGCAGAGGAACAGGACGTCCACCACGATCTCGAACACCGACAGGAAGCAGTGCGCCACCAGGAAGGAGAAGAGACACACGATGACGAGCGGCAGCAGCCACTCGGCGTAACTCCGCTGAGCGTTCAGCAGCAGGACGCCGCAGAACGCCGTGCAGGTGACGATCAGCACCTGGGGGGGGGGGGGGGGGGGGGGGTTAGTTAGAAGGTAAGACAATGAGCTGCAGGTGTTTGCACGGTCACATGACTTCACGTTACCACCGCTAAGCTAAAGGAGGCTAATGTTGGGCCATAAAGGAACTACAGCACGGTCACATGACTTCACGTCACCACCGCTAAGCTAAAGGTGGCTAATGTTGGGCTATAAAGGAACTACAGCACGGTCACATGACTTCACGTCACCACCGCTAAGCTAAAGGTGGCTAATGTTGGGCTATAAAGGAACTACAGCACGGTCACATGACTTCACGTCACCACCGCTAAGCTAAAGGTGGCTAATGTTGGGCTATAAAGGAACTACAGCACGGTCACATGACTTCACGTCACCACCGCTAAGCTAAAGGAGGCTAATGTTGGGCTATAAAGGAACTACAGCACGGTCACCTGACTTCACGTCACCACCGCTAAGCTAAAGGTGGCTAATGTTGGGCTATAAAGGAACTACAGCACGGTCACATGACTTCACGTCACCACCGCTAAGCTAAAGGGGCTAATGTGGGCTATAAAGGAACTACAGCACGGTCACATGACTTCACGTCACCACCGCTAAGCTAAAGGTGGCTAATGTTGGGCTATAAAGGAACTACAGCACGGTCACATGACTTCACGTCACCACCGCTAAGCTAAAGGAGGCTAATGCTGGGCTATAAAGGAACTACAGCAAGGTCACATGACTTCACGTCACCACCGCTAAGCTAAAGGAGGCTAATGTTGGGCTATAAAGGAACTACAGCACGGTCACCTGACTTCACGTCACCACCGCTAAGCTAAAGGTGGCTAATGTTGGGCTATAAAGGAACTACAGCAGGTCACATGACTTCACGTCACCACCGCTAAGCTAAAGGAGGCTAATGTTGGGCTATAAAGGAACTACAGCACAGTCACATGACTTCACGTCACCACCGCTAAGCTAAAGGTGGCTAATGTTGGGCTATAAAGGAACTACAGCAAGGTCACATGACTTCACGTCACCACCGCTAAGCTAAAGGTGGCTAATGTTGGGCTATAAAGGACTACAGCTCGGTCACATGACTTCACGTCACCACCGCTAAGCTAAAGGCTAATGCTGGGATATGAAGGAACTACAGCAAGGTCACATGACTTCACGTCACCACCGCTAAGCTAAAGGAGGCTAATGTTGGGCTATAAAGGAACTACAGCACGGTCACATGACTTCAGGTCACCACCGCTAAGCTAAAGGAGGCTAATGTTGGGCTATAAAGGAACTACAGCACGGTCACATGACTTCACGTCACACCGCTAAGCTAAATGTGGCTAATGCTGGGCTATGAAGGAACTACAGCAAGGTCACATGACTTCACGTCACCACCGCTAAGCTAAATGGCTAATGCTGGGCTATGAAGGAACTACACAAGGTCACATGACTTCACGTCACCACCGCTAAGCTAAAGGAGGCTAATGTTGGGCTATAAAGGAACTACAGCACGGTCACATGACTTCACGTCACCACCGCTAAGCTAAAGGAGGCTAATGTTGGGCTATGAAGGAACTACAGCACAGTCACATGACTTCACGTCACCACGCACTACTAAAGGAGGCTAACGTTGGGCTATATAGGAACTACAGCACGGTCACATGACTTCAGGTCACCACCGCTAAGCTAAAGGTGGCTAACGTTGGGCTATAAAGGAACTACAGCACGGTCACATGACTTCAGGTCACCACCGCTAAGCTAAAGGTGGCTAACGTTGGGCTATAAAGGAACTACAGCACGGTCACATGACTTCACGTCACCACCGCTAAGCTAAAGAGGCTAATGTTGGGCTATAAAGGAACTACAGCAAGGTCACATGACTTCACGTCACCACCGCTAAGCTAAAGGGGCTAATGTTGGGCTATAAAGGAACTACAGCAAGGTCACATGACTTCACGTCACCACCGCTAAGCTAAAGGAGGCTAATGTTGGGCTATAAAGGAACTACAGCAAGGTCACATGACTTCACGTCACCACCGCTAAGCTAAAGGTGGCTAATGTTGGGCTATAAAGGAACTACAGCAAGGTCACATGACTTCACGTCACCACCGCTAAGCTAAAGGAGGCTAATGTTGGGCTATAAAGGAACTACAGCACGGTCACCTGACTTCACGTCACCACCGCTAAGCTAAAGGAGGCTAATGTTGGGCAATAAAGGAACTACAGCAAGGTCACATGACTTCACGTCACCACCGCTAAGCTAAAGGTGGCTAATGTTGGGCTATAAAGGAACTACAGCACAGTCACATGACTTCACGTCACCACCGCTAAGCTAAAGGAGGCTAATGTTGGGCTATAAAGGAACTACAGCACGGTCACATGACTTCACGTCACAACCGCTAAGCTAAAGGAGGCTAATGTTGGGCTATAAAGGAACTACAGCACGGTCACATGACTTCACGTCACCACCGCTAAGCTAAAGGAGGCTAATGTTGGGCTATAAAGGAACTACAGCACGGTCACATGACTTCACGTCACCACCGCTAAGCTAAAGGAGGCTAATGTTGGGCTATGAAGGAACTACAGCACAGTCACATGACTTCACGTCACCACCACTAAGCTAAAGGAGGCTAATTGGGCTATATAGGAACTACAGCACGGTCACATGACTTCAGGTCACCACCGCTAAGCTAAAGTGGCTAACGTTGGGCTATAAAGGAACTACAGCACGGTCACATGACTTCAGTCACCACCGCTAAGCTAAAGGTGGCTAACGTTGGGCTATAAAGGAACTACAGCACGGTCACATGACTTCACGTCACCACCGCTAAGCTAAAGGAGGCTAATGTTGGGCTATAAAGGAACTACAGCAAGGTCACATGACTTCACGTCACCACCGCTAAGCTAAAGGTGGCTAATGTTGGGCTATAAAGGAACTACAGCAAGGTCACATGACTTCACGTCACCACCGCTAAGCTAAAGGAGGCTAATGTTGGGCTATAAAGGAACTACAGCAAGGTCACATGACTTCACGTCACCACCGCTAAGCTAAAGGTGGCTAATGTTGGGCTATAAAGGAACTACAGCAAGGTCACATGACTTCACGTCACCACGCTAAGCTAAAGGAGGCTAATGTTGGGCTATAAAGGAACTACAGCACGGTCACCTGACTTCACGTCACCACCGCTAAGCTAAAGGAGGCTAATGTTGGGCAATAAAGGAACTACAGCAAGGTCACATGACTTCACGTCACCACCGCTAAGCTAAAGGTGGCTAATGTTGGGCTATAAAGGAACTACAGCACAGTCACATGACTTCACGTCACCACCGCTAAGCTAAAGGAGGCTAATGTTGGGCTATAAAGGAACTACAGCACGGTCACATGACTTCACGTCACAACCGCTAAGCTAAAGGAGGCTAATGTTGGGCTATAAAGGAACTACAGCACGGTCACATGACTTCACGTCACCACCGCTAAGCTAAAGTAGCTAATGCTGGGCTATAAAGGAACTACAGCACGGTCACATGACTTCACGTCACCACCGCTAAGCTAAAGGAGGCTAATGCTGGGCTATAAAGGACTACAGCACGGTCACATGACTTCACGTCACCACCGCTAAGCTAAAGGAGGCTAATGCTGGGCTATAAAGGAACTACAGCAAGGTCACATGACTTCAGGTCACCACCGCTAAGCTAAAGGAGGCTAATGTTGGGCTATAAAGGAGCTACAGCACGGTCACATGACTTCACGTCACCACGCTAAGCTAAAGTGGCTAATGTTGGGCTATAAAGGAACTACAGCACGGTCACATGACTTCACGTCACCACCGCTAAGCTAAAGGAGGCTAATGTTGGGCTATAAAGGAACTACAGCACGGTCACATGACTTCACGTCACCACCGCTAAGCTAAAGGAGGCTAATGTTGGCTATAAAGGAACTACAGCACGGTCACATGACTTCAGGTCACCACCGCTAAGCTAAAGGAGGCTAATGTTGGGCTATAAAGGAAGCTAAAGACTCATTCCTGCACCTCTTAATGTTAGAAACGTCAGATTCCTCTCACCTTCCCCAGGAAGAGCACGAAGTCTCCGATGGCGTTGATTGTTGCGACGCGCAGCGCGTTCTCCACCAGGATCACAAAGGCGTCGCGCGCAGACGTGCAGAACTGGTGCTGTTGATGGCTGTGGCTGCATATGCATTCTGGGTAATGAAGGCACAGATGGATGTCACAATAAAAACAGGGAAGAAGAAGAAGAAGAAGAAGAAGAAGAAGAAAGAAGAAGAAGAAGAAGGTGTGTTTACCTGATTGAGATAGTTGAGGCACTTCTCTAGACACCACAGACAGCAGATACAGGTTTTCAGCAGGCAGCGCGCACACACGCATTCTCCTGACACACAAAACACAACATTACACAATAACCTAATATATGGTATCAGAAATGAGATCTGACAGAAGGACTGGCTCTCGTACCTTTGTGTTTGAGCTGGTTGTTAATAAAGTTGTGTACGTTGTGTTTGCTGGCTGTTAATAAAGTTGTGTACGTTGTGTTTGTGCTGGCTGTTAATAAAGTTGTGTACGTTGTGTTTGTGCTGGTTGTTAATAAAGATGTGTACGTTGTGTTTGTGCTGGTTGTTAATAAAGTTGTGTACGTTGTGTTTGTGCTGGCTGTTAATAAAGTTGTGTACGTTGTGTTTGTGCTGGTTGTTAATAAAGTTGTGTACGTTGTGTTTGTGCTGGTTGTTAATAAAGTTGTGTACGTTGTGTTTGTGCTGGTTGTTAATAAAGTTGTGTACGTTGTGTTTGTGCTGGTTGTTAATAAAGATGTGTACGTTGTGTTTGTGCTGGCTGTTAATAAAGTTGTGTTTGTGTGCTGGTTGTTAATAAAGTTGTGTACGTTGTGTTTGTGCTGGTTGTTAATAAAGATGTGTACGTTGTGTTTGTGCTGGTTGTTAATAAAGTTGTGTACGTTGTGTTTGTGCTGGTTGTTAATAAAGTTGTGTACGTTGTGTTTGTGCTGGTTGTTAATAAAGTTGTGTACGTTGTGTTTGTGCTGGCTGTTAATAAAGTTGTGTACGTTGTGTTTGTGCTGGCTGTTAATAAAGTTGTGTACGTTGTGTTTGTGCTGGCTGTTAATAAAGATGTGTACGTTGTGTTTGTGCTGGTTGTTAATAAAGTTGTGTACGTTGTGTTTGTGCTGGTTGTTAATAAAGTTGTGTACGTTGTGTTTGTGCTGGTTGTTAATAAAGATGTGTACGTTGTGTTTGTGCTGGTTGTTAATAAAGTTGTGTACGTTGTGTTTTTGCTGGCTGTTAATAAAGTTGTGTTTGTGCTGGTTGTTAATAAAGTTGTGTACGTTGTGTTTGAGCTGGTTGTTAATAAAGTTGTACCTTTCCTCTCAGCTGGTTGTGGATGTACATGAGGAAGAGGCGGGGGATCTTCACCAGCGTGATGATGAAGGCTCCCTTAGCGACGGTCCCCAGGTGATACCGGACCAACCGGAGGACCGACGACAGGATGGGCGCCACCGGGAGGCGGTTCTTATCCCTGAAAACAGAGTCAACATTAACCACGTCACCTGAACCTTTCTCTCAAAATTATAACTTTCTTTCAGAAACATCGAAATTTGAAGCTGTTTGACTGAAAATTCAGATTTTCTGAGAAATCTGTGAATTCAGATTTTCGGACAATTATAATTTTTTTAGGAAAATGTGTGAAGTCTGACTTTTTCTCAAAAGTCTAGACTGTGAAGTACAGACTCACCTGGTGGAGTACAGACTCACCTGGTGGAGTACAGACTCACCTGGTGGAGTTAAGACTCACCTGGTGGAGTTTAGACTCACCTGGTGGAGTACAAACTCACCTGGTGGAGTTTAGACTCACCTGGTGGAGTTTAGACTCACCTGGTTGAGTGTAGACTCACCTGGTGGAGTTTAGACTCAGCTGGTGGAGTTTAGACTCAGCTGGTGGAGTTTAGACTCACCTGGTGGAGTTTAGACTCAGCTGGTGGAGTTTAGACTCACCTGGTGGAGTTTAGACTCACCTGGTGGAGTGTAGACTCACCTGGTGGAGTTTAGACTCACCTGGTGGAGTTTAGACTCAGCTGGTGGAGTTTAAACTCACCTGGTGGAGTTTAGACTCACCTGGTGGAGTGTAGACTCACCTGGTGGAGTTTAGACTCACCTGGTGAAGTAGTAGGTGACGACGGCTCCGGCCACAGTCATCTGCTGGCAGGCGAGGATGAACTCTGTGATCCAGACCAGGCCCACAGCGTGGTACCAGGTGAGGTACTGCAGAGGGCCCTGAGCCGGAACTCTGTCAGCGTGGTGTCCTCGTTCTGCTCAGGGTTACCTGCAACACACACCTACAGTCACACTACAGTTTCCACAATGCTCAGGGGGATCCACACTACAGTTCCCACAATGCTCTGGGGGATCCACACTACAGTTCCCACAATGCTCTGGGGGATCCACACTACACTACAGTTCCCACAATGCTCTGGGGGATCCACACGACACTACAGTTCCCACAATGCTCAGGGGGATCCACACTACAGTTCCCACAATGCTCTGGGGATCCACACGACACTACAGTTCCCACAATTCTCTGGGGGATCCACACTACACTACAGTTCCCACAATGCTCTGGGGGATCCACACTACACAGTTCCCACAATGCTCTGGGGGATCCACACTACACTACAGTTCCCACAATGCTCTGGGGGATCCACACTACACTACAGTTCCCACAATGCTCTGGGGGATCCACACCACACTACAGTTCCCACAATGCTCTGGGGGATGCACACTAGTTCCCACAATGCTCTGGGGGATCCACACTACAGTTCCCACAATGCTCTGGGGGATGCACACTACAGTTCCCACAATGCTCTGGGGGATCCAAACCACACTACAGTTCCCACAATGCTCTGGGGATCCACACGACAGTTCCCACAATGCTCTGGGGGATCCACACTACAGTTCCCACAATGCTCTGGGGGATCCACACCACAGTTCCCACAATGCTCTGGGGGATCCACACTACAGTTCCCACAATGCTCTGGGGGATCCACACCACAGTTCCCACAATGCTCTGGGGGATCCACACCACAGTTCCCACAATGCTCTGGGGGATCCACACCACACTACAGTTCCCACAATGCTCTGGGGGATGCAAACTACAGTTCCCACAATGCTCTGGGGGATCCACACCACAGTTCCCACAATGCTCTGGGGGATCCACACCACAGTTCCCACAATGCTCTGGGGGATCCACACCACAGTTCCCACAATGCTCTGGGGGATCCACACCACACTACAGTTCCCACAATACTCTGGGGATGCAAACTACAGTTCCCACAATGCTCTGGGGGATCCACACCACACTACAGTTCCCACAATGCTTTGGGGGATGCAAACTACAGTTCCCACAATGCTCTGGGGGATCCACACTACATTCTCAAATATTGAAGTGACTGTTATTTTGTATATATTGATTGTATTCTGTGTATATATATATATATATATATATATATACATATATACATATTTGCACACATATTTTTATATATATTGTTATTATTCTGGGTTGTGGGAAACCGTATTTCGATCTCTCTGTACACACAAACTGAAAGATTAACAATAAAGTAGACTTTGACTTTTGAAGTCATAACAAGCGGT
The DNA here is from genome assembly GCA_011823955.1 of Dissostichus mawsoni. Classification (NCBI taxonomy): domain Eukaryota; kingdom Metazoa; phylum Chordata; class Actinopteri; order Perciformes; family Nototheniidae; genus Dissostichus; species Dissostichus mawsoni. Next base: position 40,768,442 of record JAAKFY010000022.1, read on the forward strand.
ACACGTAGACCACGTGTTTTAGGGAGAACAAATGAACCCAACGTGAGAACGCAGCAGCCTTTGGATGCACTTCCACAGAAACACAGGCAGGGAGGAAGCGGAGTGCAACATTTGAGAAGCCACAATATCATTGAAAGCAGGGTCAACAAATAATCTCCACGCCGCCACTCTTTTGAACGGCTCTTTTGAACGGCTCTTTTGAACGGAGCCATAAGATCCGGCTCCCTCCAAAGAGCCGTAACTCCCATCACTAAATACAGAACAGATGTCGTGTGTTTGAGGCCACGTCTCACCGCTGGTGCCCAGGAAGAGCAGCACCAGGACCCAGTAGCTCCAGAACAGCAGCAGGGCCAGGAAGGTGAGGCAGGGCTGCAGGGCGAGCAGCGGCAGGTGCAGGAACACCTTCCCCGCCACGTGGAACAGAGCGATGGTGAGCGCCACCCGCTTCCTCATGAACAGCATGAGCAGCAGCAGGATGATCTGACAGCAGCAGCAACAACAACAACAACAACAACAACAACAACACAGTTATTAGGGAAGAATTTAAGGTTAAGGCGAGACACGGCAGGCAAAAACATCGTTCTCATGCACTGAATATACCTTTAAGGGTCCTTTAAGGGTCTTTGAGTCAGAGACATGTTATATATTAGTGATAAAGAGCCTAATAGGGGTCCCTTAAGGGTCCGTTAAGGGTCATTTAAGGGACCTTTAAGGGTCCTTCAAGGGTCTTTGAGTCAGAGACATGTTATATATTAGTGATAAAGAGCCTAATAGGGGTCCCTTAAGGGTCCTTTAAGGGTCATTTAAGGGACCTTTAAGGGTCTTTGAGTCAGACACATGTTATATATTAGTGATAAAAAGCCTAATAGGGGTCCCTTAAGGGTCCTTTAAGGGTCATTTAAGGGACCTTTAAGGGTCCTTCAAGGGTCTTTTAGTCAGAGACATGTTATATATTAGTGATAAAGAGCCTAATAGGGGTCCCTTAAGGGTCCTTTAAGGGTCATTTAAGGATCTTTAAGGGTCCTTCAAGGGTCTTTGAGTCAGAGATATGTTATATATTAGTGATAAAGAGCCTAATAGGGGTCCCTTAGGGGTCCCTTAAGGGTCCCTTAAGGTCCTTTAAGGGTCTTTGAGTCAGAGACATGTTATATATTGGTGATAAAGAGCCTAATAGGGGTCCCTTAAGGTCCTTTAAGGGTAATTTAAGGGTCCTTTTAGGGTCTTTGAGTCAGAGACATGTTATGTTGGTGATAAAGAGTCTAATAGGGGTCCCTTAAGGGTCCCTTAAGGGTCCTTTAAGGTCCTTTAAGGGTTGGACTTAGACTTCTAAAAAGTGCATTTAGCATGATAGGACACCTTTAAAGAAAGACATTAGATATATTAAAACGTGTGGTAATAAAGTTCCTCACGGTGAAGACGGTGGCGGCGGCGGCGTAGACGAGCAGTGCCTGCCCGCTGTCCCTAAGCTCTGCCCCTTCCGCTCTAAGTTCTGCCCCCTCCTCTCTAAGCTCCTCCCTCAGGCGACTGCTGGTGGCGTTTCCATAGAGACGGTGATCGATGTAGAGCCACCAGAGGACGCTGGTCCCCGCTGAGACACAGACAGGAAGTGAGCTCAGAGGGTTATACAGACAGGAAGTGAGCTCAGAGGGTTATACAGACAGGAAGTGAGCTCAGAGGGTTATACAGACAGGAAGTGAGCTCACCCAGAGACCCCAGCACCACCAGAGAGGTGAGGATCCACACGAGCAGCGCAGAGATGTAGCGGATGATGAGCATCAGGATCATGGAGAGGACTGAGGAGGAGACAGGTTAGAGGAGCACCTGAGGTACCTGAAGGCATCTCTGACTACGTGATGTACCTGAACGCATCTCTGACTACCTGATGTACCTGAACGCATCTCTGACTACCAGAGAGGACAGGTTAGAGGAGCACCTGATGTACCTGAATGCATCTCTGACTACCTGAGAGGACAGGTTAGAGGAGCACCTGATGTACCTGAACGCATCTCTGACTACCTGAGAGACAGGTTAGAGGAGCACCTGATGTACCTGAACGCATCTCTGACACCTGAGAGACAGGTTAGAGGAGCACCTGATGTACCTGAACGCATCTCTGACTACCTGAGAGACAGGTTAGAGGAGCACCTGATGTACCTGAACGCATCTCTGACTACCTGAGAGACAGGTTAGAGGAACACCTGATGTACCCGAACGCATCTCTGACTACCTGAGAGACAGGTTAGAGGAACACCTGATGTACCTGAACGCATCTCTGACTACCTGAGAGACAGGTTAGAGGAGCACCTGATGTACCTGAACGCATCTCTGACTACCTGAGAGACAGGTTAGAGGAGCACCTGATGTACCTGAACGCATCTCTGACTACCTGAGAGGACAGGTTAGAGGAGCACCTGATGTACCTGAACGCATCTCTGACTACCTGAGAGACAGGTTAGAGGAGCACCTGATGTACCTGAACGCATCTCTGACTACCTGAGAGACAGGTTAGAGGAGCACCTGATGTACCTGAACGCATCTCTGACTACCTGAGAGACAGGTTAGAGGAGCACCTGATGTACCCGAACACATCTCTGACTACCTGAGAGACAGGTTAGAGGAGCACCTGATGTACCTGAATGCATCTCTGACTACCTGAGAGGACAGGTTAGAGGAGCACCTGATGTACCCGAACACATCTCTGACTACCTGAGAGACAGGTTAGAGGAGCACCTGATGTACCTGAATGCATCTCTGACTACCTGAGAGGACAGGTTAGAGGAGCACCTGATGTACCTGAACGCATCTCTGACTAACTGAGAGGACAGGTTAGAGGAGCACCTGATGTACCTGAACGCATCTCTGACTACCTGAGAGGACAGGTTAGAGGAGCACCTGATGTACCTGAACACATCTCTGACTACCTGATGTACCTGAATGCATCTCTGTGACGACCTGATGTACCTGAATGCATCTCTGAAACACCTGATGTACCTGAATGCATCTCTGTGACGACCTGATGTACCTGAATGCATCTCGGAACACCTGATGTACCTGAATGCATCTCTGAACACCTGATGTACCTGAATGCATCTCTCAAGACCTGATGTACCTGAATGCATCTCTCAAGACCTGATGTACCTGAATGCATCTCTGAACACCCGAGTTGGTCTGCCATATTGGACAGCTACGTACGGCAACCCAAATAGGACATTTGTCACAGCAACAACACGTTGTTATATATTGGTGATAAAGAGTCTAATAGGGGTCCTTTAAGGGTCCTTTGGGCGTCCTTTGAGGGTCCTTTGAGGGTCTTTGAGTCAGAGACATGTTATGGCGCATTTCCACTACAGGGCCTCGCTCAGCCTCACTCGGTATGGCTAGGCCTCGTTAGGCCTCGTTAGGCCTCGTTAGGACTGGCTCACTTTATGCTGCGTCTCCATTACAGTTTAGTAGCTGGGGCAGTAACTATAGTAACGCAGTGTAGGCGGAGCCGTGACGTCATCTTCAATGAGAACCACAGAAAAACAACATCAGCCGTTAGCTGTTAGCCCTCAGAGCTCACAGCTCCTCATATCTGTTCAGAAACGAGACACAAGTTTAAAGGAGAGGTGTCATGCTTTTCCGGTTATCACCCGTCACCTGTGTTATGGAGGTTTTGCATGTAAACGGTCTGCAGAGTCACAAACCCTCAAAGTACACCCTGTAGCGAGTAAAACTCTAACATAGAAAATTCCTCCCCAAAACGCCTCGTGGGAGATTTCTCAGTTTCTTTCTTTACTCCACGGATTGGTCCATTTGGTTCCGGGTACGAGCTGACGTCAGCTCGTACCCGGAACCAAATGGACCAATCTGTGGAGCCGTTACGTTACGTCCGCGGAGCCGTTACGTTAAGCCTCTGCTGATTGGTCCAAATTGACCAATCCACGGACTTCCTCACACACACACTCAGTGCAGGCAGCTCTGCTGATTTCTCCTCCCTGGCTGCAGGCTGATAACAGACAGTTGGATCTCTCTGAAGTTCTCTCTGCAGACCCATTCTCACAGCGTTTATCAACCTTTTTCTGACTCAATATCAAGCCACACTTATTGTCTTTACTTCGGCTGTGAGTTTGTGTGCTCAGGATGAGTTTGGCTGTGTTTCGCTGTGTATCGCTAAACAAGGAAACCACACCTCCACGGAGCTCAGCGCGATTCACAACGTCCCGACCAATCAGAGCACACTGTGCTCACAGGGAGGGGGGGCAAGAGCTGCAACGAGCCGTTTAGTGGAGAGAGTGAATACTGCTGAATACACACACTTTACAGAGATGCTGTATGCGAAACCAATGTGAGTTTGGAAAAATGCACAGTATGAATCTATTTTAGTAGACCTCAACAATGGATTATGATCAGTGGAAATGGCCATGACATGGGCCCTTTAACAAGTACAAACCACAGACTGTCTGTGTCATGGCGAATACAGTCGCTGCTTTTTTTATGTCTGTAGGCCGTTGTTGTGTGGACGGTCGGAGCATATACTGCGTTAGCTTAGCCGGTCTCCATTTAGAAAACACGCATTTTAAAGGTGTCTCTCCTGCCGTCTGTCTGCAGACTTGTCAAAGCATTAATTCATGGTTTTTACTAACCGGTATCAGTATGGTGTTACTAACCGGTATCAGTATGTTGTTACTAACCGGTATCAGTATGTTGTTACTAACCGGTATCAGTATGTTGTTACTAACCGGTATCAGTATGTTGTTACTAACCGGTATCAGTATGGTGTTACTAACCGGTATCAGTATGTTGTTACTAACCGGTATCAGTATGGTGTTACTAACCGGTATCAGTATGTTGTTACTAACCGGTATCAGTATGTTGTTACTAACCGGTATCAGTATGTGTTACTAACCGGTATCAGTATGTTGTTACTAACCGGTATCAGTATGGTGTTACTAACCGGTATCAGTATGTTGTTACTAACCGGTATCAGTATGTGTTACTAACCGGTATCAGTATGTTGTTACTAACCGGTATCAGTATGTTGTTACTAACCGGTATCAGTATGTTGTTACTAACCGGTATCAGTATGTTGTTACTAACCGGTATCAGTATGGTGTTACTAACCGGTATCAGTATGTGTTACTAACCGGTATCAGTATGTTGTTACTAACCGGTATCAGTATGTTGTTACTAACCGGTATCAGTATGTTGTTACTAACCGGTATCAGTATGTTGTTACTAACCGGTATCAGTATGTTGTTACTAACCGGTATCAGTATGTTGTTACTAACCGGTATCAGTATGTGTTACTAACCGGTATCAGTATGGTGTTACTAACCGGTATCAGTATGTTGTTACTAACCGGTATCAGTATGTTGTTACTAACCGGTATCAGTATGGTGTTACTAACCGGTATCAGTATGGTGTTACTAACCGGTATCAGTATGTTGTTACTTCGGCATCATTTAGAAACGTGTATTACAATTAAATCACGGTCACATATGTTCATCTTGTTGTAGCTGTAGCCCCCTTGCCAGCGATTCTCTCTCTAGTTTAGCATACTCAGCCCGACTCAGCCTGGTTGTTGGCCCGGAAAGAACCTCCATTTTATGGGGCCAGAAAAACTGTGAAATAGTACCCGCTAGCCGGAACTACGCTAAGTGGAAACGCAACCAAAAACGGGCCGGGCACGGCACGCTTAAAGTGAGCTCCGCGCTGTAGTGGAAATGCCCCATTAGTCACAGTATCTCAGTGTGTGTGTCTCTCACTCAGGGCCAGCACACACAGCCCGATGATGATCTCTTTGCTGGCGGCGACCCCTGCGATCAGACGATGCAGAACGCTGTGATCCCGACGAACGTCACCACCGCCTCCGAGAACTTAGCATAGCAGGAGATATCCACCGGGGTGCAGCGGTTAAACACCGGGAGGGGCTTACTGCGGGGAGAGGGGAGAGGTCAAACACCTGCTTACTGAAGGAGAGGTCAGAGGTCAAACAGTACTCCTCCAACATGAGAGTAACATGATAACAAAGGTACCCCAACTGTAGCTGTGAACATGACAGGATGTATGATTACCTAGAAGAGCATCAGGACTGTTTGAGGCATATGATAGCTATGTGATTAACATGATGATTCAGCCTCTATGGAGAGAGACATATGACAAGCATGATCATTTCTGACGTGGAGCTAATCTGAAGTAAACATTGAATACTGCTTTCTATTCCTCCATCTTGTGACTGTGTAACTCCCTCTCTTGGATATCAGCATGTGAAGGACACTGTTCAGGAACTAGTTGATGCTCTGTATGTGATGACCTTCATTCTGGAGAGGATCACAGATACATGGATCCCGAGATTGAAGCTCAAGCTGGGGACCAGAGAGATGTTTCTAACAGAGGTCAGAGGTCAAACACCTGCTTACTGCGGGTCAGAGGTCAGTGTTTTGGACTCACCTGGGTGGAACAGGAAGTTTGGGACATCTGGAGAACCTCTCAGGGAGACCTGGATATTTATGACCCGCTAACTCATAGGAACACAACTCAGAACCTGAAAGAGAACACAGAGAGATGGGATGAGCCTGAATGCACCACGATGTCTCTGACAGCAGAGCCTGAACGCCCCACGATGTAACTCTATGGAATCTCCATTAGCATTAGCTCAATTAGCGTTAGCTCCATTAGCGTTAGCTCTGTTAGCACTGGCTAGCTCCCCTGCTGACTTCTTGTCGGATTGTGTTTCTGACAGCAGAGCCTGAACGCACCGCGATGTAACTCTATGGAACCCCATTAGCATTAGTTCCGTTAGCATTAGCTTCATTAGCATTAGCATTAGCTCCTCTGCTTCCTGTCAGACAGCAGAGTGGGTGTTTGAGTGAGAGCCTCAGGGTGGACAGAATAACAGAAACAGTGTGTGAGACACTCCTTTCATTAAGATGGAGTGTGAACTCAGCGGAGACGAGTGGCACCAACCACACACGCTTAATGCTGCCTTTGTTACTCTGTGGTGTGTGTGTGTGTGTGTGTGTGTGTGTGTGTGTGTGTGTGTGTGTGTGTGTGTGTGTGTGTGTGTGTGTGTGTGTGTGTGTGCAGTACACTGGTGCTGTGTCACACTGTGTCTGCAGACATGACATCATCAGCATGACGTGCAGCGCTGATGAGTCGGTGATTCTGCTCCTCTCACGATTATAATCAAATACAATCATATATTCAAATATTATGAATGAATATATCTTTCTGTTCTCATGAGATAAGATAAGAAGTACTTTGTTGATCCCGATGTGTGTGAAATGAACAATCCAACATGTGAACGTCTCAAATAGAAATAAAATAGCATTGAAAAAGTAGAAAATGTACATGTGGAAATACAAATGTAAAGAGTAATGCTCGTGTTTAAAATGAACGCTAGAGTGAAACCTTTTGTACACAAAGCTGCTCTTTTCCCTGAGTTAGACTCTCTTTCCCTCACAGACTACATCTCCATCAGCCGCGGCGGCGGCCTCACCGTTGAGCATGGCGAACCTCTTCAGGTCCTGGTAGGTCTCCATCTTCTCGGGGGGCACAGAGACACACAGAGAGCCAGGGAGCGGATCTTCCTCTGAACGATGTCGATGTTACACGGGTCCAAGAAGAACACGAACCTGAGGGCACAGGAAGTCAGACCGCCACAATAAGAGCCTTTACAACAACACACACCTGAGGGCACAGGAAGTCATCCTGCCACAATAAGAGCATTAACAACAACACACACCTGAGGTCACAGGAAGTCAGACCGCCACAATAAGAGCCTTTAGAACACACACCTGACACAGGAAGTCAGCCGCCACAATAAGAGCCATTAAAAACAACAACCTGAGGGCACAGGAAGTCAGACCGCCACAATAAGAGCCTTTACAACAACACACACCTGAGGCACAGGAAGTCAGCCGCCACAATAAGAGCTTTACATGAACACACACCTGAGGACACAGGAAGTCACCGCCACAATAAGAGCTTTAACAACAACACACACCTGAGGTCACAGGAAGTCAGACCGCCACAATAAGAGCCTTTACATGAACACACACCTGAGGACACAGGAAGTCAGCCCGCCACAATAAGAGCATTAAAAACAACACACACCTGAGGGCACAGGAAGTCAGACCGCCACAATAAGAGCCTTTACAACAACACACACCTGAAGACACAGGAAGTCAGACCGCCACAATAAGAGCCTTTACAACAACACACACCTGAAGACACAGGAAGTCAGACCGCCACAATAAGAGCATTAAAAACAACACACACCTGAGGGCACAGGAAGTCAGACCGCCACAATAAGAGCCTTTACAACAACACACACCTGAAGACACAGGAAGTCAGACCGCCACAATAAGAGCATTAAAAACAACACACACCTGAGGGCACAGGAAGTCAGACCGCCACAATAAGAGCATTTAGAAAACATCATGAACCTGAGGACACAGGAAGTCAGACCGCCACAATAAGAGCATTAAAAACAACACACACCTGAAGACACAGGAAGTCAGACCGCCACAATAAGAGCCTTTACAACAACACACACCTGAAGACACAGGAAGTCAGCCCGCCACAATAAGAGCATTTAGAAAACATCATGAACCTGAGGACACAGGAAGTCATCCCGCCACAATAAGAGCATTAACAACAACACACACCTGAGGAGACAGGCAGTCACCCCTTCACAATAAGAGCATTTACATGCACTAACACCTATAGAACACCACAGAAGAAGAACAGGGCCTCTTTAAATCAGCTGAAATATAACACCTTCAACTGGAGTATTTTCAAAATAAAAGTCCTAAGAACGAGCAGAATGTGGACGTGGGAGAGAGGTAAACAAAGAGCCTGCGGAGAAACCTCCAAACACACACACACACACACACACACACACACACACACACACACACACACAGACCATCAGACTGTTAAACTCCTGAACTCTGTGAAGAACATCCAGAACATTCATCTGTTTGCATCTTGCTAATTATATCTTGCACTATTTCTATTTGATTTGTATTAACTTGCACATCTCAAAACATTCTCTTGCACTATTTGATCTGTTCTATGTCCAATATATTTATAGGAGGACTTCAGTTTCTCATCTCCATCTCTCCTCTGAAGCTGCTGAGCCCATGGTGAGAGAGAGATAACAGAGCATCAGGAATACCTGTCTTCATGAACCCTGGACTAACTGTGGATCATTTCATCCCACATGGAGAACCTGAAACTACTCGTATCAACTCAGTTCCTCCTGTAGAGGTAGACCTTCATCCAGACCCCTGAACCCTGCAGGCTCTCAGACCAACGTCTGCATTAAACAGCAGGAACTGATCCTGGTTCAGTATTAATACGCTAGTAGTACAGCAGAAGTTCATTCGCAGTACAGCAGTAGTTGATGTAAAGTACTGCAGTACTAGTACACAGTGTTGGACGTACTTCCTGTCGCTGTGGTCCAGGCCGCTCAGCCTCACGCCCTCGATCGGCTCGTTGCGTTGACCACATGTGTTCCCGTAGCTGTCGTAGCCGAAGACGAGGCGAGCGGCGCCTCCGGTGGCGATGGTGAAGCCGCAGATGCTGCCCTGCAGGAGAGGACAACATGTTTACTCACAACAACACGTCTTTTTACTCACAACAACACAAACACAACAACACGTCTGTTTTATCTAAATAGTTATCACCGCAATAAACCGTATTTAATGTTGTCTTAATTTACATTATTTAATTTCATATTCTGTTCTCGTACATATCATATTCTATTTACATCTATCTAGACTTCTTGCAATATTTTGTATTGTTGTATTTTATTATATATGTTGCATTGTGGGAGGAGCTCAGGTCAGAAGAAATCCGTTTCTACACTGCAGCTGCTGAGCATCTGATGATAAAACCTTTGAATCTGAATTGAAGCTGTTTACTCACAACAACACATAGTTGTATACTAGGGATGCCAGCGATTATTCGAATATTCGTTACAGTCTCCATAATCGAAAATTATTTTTAAAAATCGATTTTATTTATATTTTTATTTATTATTATTTTTTTCTTTATTTTTTTCCTGGCTTAGTTTCAACCAAAATATAGACTAATGCTAATAATAGTAATAGTATTAATAATTGTAAATGGCCATTGGTCACACCACTAGTTTGTTTTACTGTAAACTTGGAGGAAGCCAGCAGCGCAGAGTGCAGAGTGCTGCTGCCTGCTACACACCGACTCCGCCCCCCCCCCCCCCTCTCCGTCACACGTGCGATTGATTTATTGGCGATATACAGAACAGTGAGAACAACACAACTAAAGATGAACAAAGCGGCACGTTCAAAGAAGAGTTCCTCGTGGAACTATTCGAACTGACAAGTGCAAATGAAGTAAAATGCAAGCGAGACCACGATACGACAACAAGTCTGCAATGCTAACATTGTTTGGCGAAGAATACCACGCGGAGACACCTGTAACGCCTGAAATGGAATTAAGCCACTACTGTGATGAAAAGTGCATCGCTCCCCATTTGGATCCCCTCGATTGGTGGAGAGTAAATGAGACGAAGTACGAAAGGTTGGCACAACTTGCGAGGTCATATTTGTGTGTGCCAGCCACGTCTGTGCGCATCTTTTTGAACAAGAACTAAAAAGTAAGACGTTTTGTTGTTGCAAGTGAAGCTGATTTAATTTGTATTATTTGGAGCCTAATTTTCAATCTATAGCCTAAAAGACTCACTCGCTACTGTTTATTTATAGACTATAATGCAATTTAGATTTATTATTTTGATGCATAAGCAAGTGATGCTATTGTTTTTGTTGACTGATTACTGCAGTATTATTTTATTCGGCCTATTGTTCTAAAGTGCCTGCCATTGCCTTTATTTGAAGATGCGCGATGCACGCACACACATAAAGTAGGCTATTTATTGAATTTATTGCAATGCTGCCATTATTAATACAGGCTACATGATGGTGGTTTATTTTTTGCTATTGCTTTGTACTGTTCTACCTGACGAGCCCTTTTGTACATGTTCCAGTAAAAGAAAACAACGGAATTCCATTTGTCTGTGTTTTTTTTTTTCTCCCGCGGGGGGGGGGGGTGGCGGTGGCGGCTGGCGAATAATCGATTAATATTCGCCAGGGCTGTCCGATTTTCGATTTTGATCATGGTCAGTTTCTTGCATCCCTATTGTATACGTCCAGCACTCTGCTTTTAACCCCTTCCTTCTCCCCTGGTCCTCCTTAACAGTCCTTCTTGTGCTTAGCAGCTGTGTGATATTGAGTATTAACAAACTCTGAAATGTCCGAAATGACCAATCTCAAGACCATAATAACCTGAGGCTCCAACAGCATCATCTGGGACCCAAAGCATGCTCTGACAGAGAATATGAGCTGCTTCCATCTGATGGAGATCAATAAAGTCAGCCTGAAGCATCCTCTGTGCTCCAGTCAGCCTGAAGCATCCTCTGTGCTCCAGTCCTCTCAGTGAACACAGAGCTACAGATCAGATGCACGCTGAAGGCTCTTTGAGCATCTCTCTCTGATCCTGCTGTGAGTTCCATGTTGTTTGTTTCTCATGAGGGTTGGTGTGTCTGTTGATGTTCCACATGGAGCTGCTGTGATGTTCCACATGGAGCTGCTGTGATGTTCCACATGGAGCTGCTGTGATGTTCCACATGGAGCTGCTGTGATGTTCCACATGGAGCTGCTGTGATGTTCCACATGGAGCTGCTGTGATGCAAGGAGCATTTCAGACTTCATCTGACCATTAAAGTATTATCCTATCGTATCGTAGTATTGAACTAAGCCGTGTGATAATGAATCTGAGGCGCTGTCTCTGGTCTGGCTGCACGGGGTCATCATTTCCTTCCTGCTGAGACTCTGAGGATGGGGGGAACCTTTGAGCCACAGCTGGAGATGCAGCTGTGTTCAGACAGCTGTGAAATAAACTGCATCCCAGTTCAGATCTGAAGTCCATCAGCGTTCAGTTCCTCCTGACCTCACCCAGCTGTGAGTCGTCTGTACCTCCAGCCAATCAGAGGACAGGCTCCCACGGTTCAATAAAGCCAGACTGAAGTCAATACTCCAACTAAATCTAACTAACTCCCAGGTCTGGTGTACGTCAGAGGGTCTGGTTAACGTCAGAGGGTCTGGTTAACGTCAGAGGGTCTGGTTAACGTCAGAGGGTCTGGTGAACGTCAGAGGGTCGTCAGAGGGTCTGGTGTACGTCAGAGGGTCTGGTGAACGTCAGAGGGTCGTCAGAGGGTCTGGTGTACGTCAGAGGGTCTGATGAACGTCAGAGGGTCTAATGTACGTCAGAGGGTCTGGTGTACGTCAGAGGGTCTGGTGTACATCAGAGAGTCTAATGTACGTCAGAGGGTCTGGTATACATCAGAGGGTCTAATGTACGTCAGAGGGTCTGGTATACATCAGAGGGTCTAATGTACGTCAGAGGGTCTGGTATACATCAGAGGGTCTAATGTACGTCCGAGGGTTTAATGTACGTCAGAGGGTCGTCAGAGGGTCTGGTGTACGTCAGAGGGTTGTCAGAGGGTCTGATGAACGTCAGAGGGTTGTCAGAGGGTCTAATGTACGTCAGAGGTCTGGTGTACGTCAGAGGGTCTAATGTACGTCAGAGGGTCTAATGTACATTAGAGGGTCGTCAGAGGGTCTGGTGTACGTCAGAGGGTCTGGTGTACATCAGAGAGTCTAATGTACGTCAGAGGGTCTGGTATACATCAGAGGGTCTAATGTACGTCCGAGGGTTTAATGTACGTCAGAGGGTCGTCAGAGGGTCTGGTGTACGTCAGAGGGTTGTCAGAGGGTCTGATGAACGTCAGAGGGTTGTCAGAGGGTCTAATGTACGTCAGAGGGTCTGGTGTACATCAGAGGGTCTAATGTACGTCAGAGGGTCAATGTACATTAGAGGGTCGTCAGAGGGTCTGGTGTACGTCAGAGGGTTGTCAGGGTCTAATGTACGTCAGAGGGTCTGATGAACGTCAGAGGGTCTAATGTACATCAGAGGGTCGTCAGAGGGTCTAATGTACGTCAGAGGGTCTGGTGTACGTCAGAGGGTCTGGTGTATGTCAGAGGGTTGTCAGAGGGTCTAATGTACGCCAGAGGGTCTGATGAACGTCAGAGGGTCTAATGTACGTCAGAGGGTCGTCAGAGGGTCTAATGTACGTCAGAGGGTCTGATGAACGTCAGAGGGTCTAATGTACGTCAGAGGGTCGTCAGAGGGTCTAATGTACGTCAGAGGGTCTGGTGTACGTCAGAGGGTCTGGTGTACGTCAGAGGGTTGTCAGAGGGTCTAATGTACGCCAGAGGGTCTGATGAACGTCAGAGGGTCTAATGTACGTCAGAGGGTCGTCAGAGGGTCTAATGTACGTCAGAGGGTCTGATGTACGTCAGAGGGTCTGATGAACGTCAGAGGGTCTAATGTGCGTCAGAGGGTCGTCAGAGGGTCTAATGTACGCCGGAGGGTTGTCAGAGGGTCTGGTATACATCAGAGGTTTGTCAGAGGGTCTGATGAACGTCAGAGGGTCTAATGTACGTCAGAGGGTGTCAGAGGGTCTAATGTACGTCAGAGGGTCATCAGAGGGTCTGGTGTACGTCAGAGGGTCTGGTGTACATCAGAGAGTCTAATGTATGTCAGAGGGTCTGGTGTACGTCAGAGGGTCTGGTATACATCAGAGGGTTTAATGTACGTCAGAGGGTCAATGTACATCAGAGGGTCGTCAGAGGGTCTGGTGTAGTCAGAGGGTTGTCAGAGGGTCTGATGAACATCAGAGGGTTGTCAGAGGGTCTAATGTACGTCAGAGGGTCTGATGAACGTCAGAGGGTCTAATGTACGTCAGAGGGTCTAATGTACATTAGAGGTTCTAATGTACACCAGAGGGACGTCAGAGGGTCTGGTATACATCAGAGGTTTGTCAGAGGGTCTGATGAAGGTCAGAGGGTCCAATGTACGTCAGAGGGTCTGATGAACGTCAGAGTCCTCCAGAGGGTCAAATGTACGTCAGAGGGTCGTCAGAGGGTCGTCAGAGGGTCTGGTGTACATCAGAGAGTCTGGTGTACATCAGAGGGTCTAATGTACGTCAGAGGGTCTGATGAACGTCAGAGGGTCGTCAGAGGTCTGATGAACGTCAGAGGATCGTCAGAGGGTCTAATGTACGTCAAAGGGTCGTCAGAGGGTCTAATGTACGCCACAGGGTCGTCAGAGGGTCTGGTATACGTCAGAGGTTTGTCAGAGGGTCTGATGAACGTCAGAGGATCCTCAGAGGGTCTAATGTGCGTCAGAGGGTCGTCAGAGGGTCTAATGTACGTCAGAGGGTCGTCAGAGGGTCTAATGTACGCCAGAGGGTTGTCAGAGGGTCTGGTATACGTCAGAGGTTTGTCAGAGGTCTGATGAAAGTCAGAGGGTCTAATGTGCGTCAGAGGGTCGTCAGAGGGTCTAATGTACGTCAGAGGGTCGTCAGAGGGTCTAATGTACGCCAGAGGGTTGTCAGAGGGTCTGATGAACATCAGAGGGTTGTCAGAGGGTCTAATGTACGTCAGAGGGTCTGATGAACGTCAGAGGGTCTAATGTACGTCAGAGGGTCTAATGTACATTAGAGGTTCTAATGTACACCAGAGGGACGTCAGAGGGGTCTGGTATACATCAGAGGTTTGTCAGAGGGTCTGATGAAGGTCAGAGGGTCCAATGTACGTCAGAGGGTCTGATGAACGTCAGAGTCCTCCAGAGGGTCAAATGTACGTCAGAGGGTCGTCAGAGGGTCGTCAGAGGGTCTGGTGTACATCAGAGAGTCTGGTGTACATCAGAGGGTCTAATGTA
>JAAKFY010000022.1:40790749-40878106 GCA_011823955.1 Dissostichus mawsoni
AGATGTGTATATATAAGCTTCTGGTGCTTTTTTTAAACACGTAAACAAATAGCTGTAGGCTATGGTTCCGATAGAGAGAGGGGGGGGGGGGGGGGGGGTATAAGGAAAACACAGACCCTCATCACCGAGGTCACAATATCAATGGATCCAGCAGAGCAATAGCCTATAGGCACAACACAGAAGATCAACAAGAGATATGACATCACATGAAATTACCAAAGCTGCAGTACGGTCAGCTTCATTCCCTTTCTTCCCGTGGTACTGATTGTAGTCGCTAGACGCTGCTCTCTCTCGTCTCTCTTCACACACTACACTTTTCGCGGCACACGTACTTACAGCCAATCAGCTCTCTGAATTATGAGATGACGTTTGGTGGGTATGTCAGCACAGTGCATCTATGGTGATTATTTGTTTGCCGCACACATTGAATAGAAAAAGACTCTGAGCATGCGCAGTGTAGTTTTTACAGCACCCATTCACTTAGACAGTGAGAGGGAGGGGCTGGATCGGGGCTTGACCCACATCGCTCAACACGGCTCAATAGACACACTGTAGACACTAATGAGAAGAACACAGACTAAAACAGCAATGTACAGACGAATCAGATGATTAAACATGATCTTTAAATATATTTTAAGATGAATTTCTTTGCATCTATTTGGAATTATTATTTGAATTACTTTCTGCTGACACTAGGTGGGGCTGTGCCCCTGATGACCAGTCGCCACTGTCCATGTCCACCTGTTGCTGATGGTTGTGGGAGAGGAGCTGTAGATTTTGCACTAACATCTGTATCATGGTCAGTAGCAGTAGCACTAGCAGTAGCACTGACGATGCTACAGCAGTGAGCAGCAGAGGTGGGGAGAGGCGGGGCTATGGCGTCATCGTTATCAGGAAATGATCGTATAGGGCGTACACACGGAGCCGTTTGGCCCCCAGAGCGTTTCGTCCACAGATCTATCCACCTTGGGACCCGTTACCGTTTGAGGCAGCCGCGCGTTATGTACCCATTCATTGAAGTTTCCAACATTTTTGAACAAAATTAACAATTAAATAATAAAATAAGAGCAAACACGTGTTTCCCTTTCAAAAAATAATAAAATTAAAAGCAACATTAATTAACGTAATCAGGCCGAACTCATAGTCGAAGCGCGGGAGCAAACACCGTAGAACGTCTCGCGGGCGCGCGCAGACGATGGGGGACAGTGGACTGGACAGACACAAATAATATACCGCGCTCACTAACGATGTCACAACAATCGATGTTCAGTTTTTTTTTAAAGAATAAGAACACTGCCGGAACCACCACACTCATCATCCTCACAGCAGGCGCCGCCTCAGAGAGACGAGAGAGTGTTTAATGTTGTGCCCCGCTGAGCTCAGTCCCTCTGCGGGACGTAGCACCCGTTGCAGGATAACAGAAAATAGCATCCCAGTGCCGGACCTATCAGCCATAGGTGACCCGGCGGCTGCACAGCCAAAGCTCATAAAGTACCCTCAGACACTTTTCGGACAAAGGAACAGGAGCTTCGCTGCCCACTGGTATGACAAGTACACATTCTTGGAGTATAGCATTAGCAAGGACAGCGTGTTTTGTAAAATGTGCCAGCATTTTAGTGAGAGAGGCGGGGCCGGCGGAGAAGATACATTCAGTCGCCATGGTTACAGGGACTGGAAACACATCGACTATGCTCTCAGTAAACACAAATGTCATTCTAGGCATAGCCTATTTTTATTAGATTATTAACAAAAATCACGAGAAAACATTTGAACAGGCCCAGCCGAAATTACATTGGCCCACCCACAATTGAAATCCTGGCGCCGCGGCTGGTTTGAGGGGTCCGTTACGGCTTCGTGTGAACGAACGGTCCATACAATAGAGAACTGTAGCGGATACAACCCGTTTCGTCTCCGTGTAGACGTGGCCTAAATAAACACAGAAATATAAACATGTTTAGAAAATGAAATAAACAAAATGTAAATAAATAAGTAAGAAAAACATATTACAAAGAAACCTGAAATATATACGTCAGTAATTATCTCAGCTAACGCATGACTGAAGAACAGAAACACACACTGCACTGAGGTTTATTGTGAAGGTTCCCACCGGAAGCAGCTGTGATTTCTGTGTTTCATTGTTTTAGAGAAATACAATAGAAATAGTGCAAGAAGAGTCTATTCCATGTAGGCTACTTGTAAACTCTTCTTGCACTATTTCTGTTGTATTTGTATTAACTTGCACATCTCAGAACATTCTCTTCACTTTTTAATCAGTTTTATCTGTTCTATGTCCTATATATATTCATGTTGCTCTGTTGGAGGAGACTTCAGTTTCTCATCTCCATCTCTCCTCTGAAGCTGCTGAGCTCATGGTGAGAGAGAACTGGATCTTGAAACTTAAAACATGAACATTACTCACCGGAAGCAGCAGTGATTGCAGAGCTTTATTGTGAAGTTCCTCACCGGAAGCAGCAGTGATTGCTTGTGTCCTGGAGGTGGTTGGTGCTGCTGCAGTCTATCAGACGCTGCAGGAGGAGGAGGACCCTGAACGCAGCACGGACACGGTAGATCACCTTTCTTTATTTCTTTATTCTTTACTTCTTTCTCTCCCCTGCAGCTCTCCTCTCTCTCTAACTTCTTCAGTCTCTTTCCTCCTCCTCCTCCTCCTCCTCCACCTGGCAGGTGTCTCAGGTGTCTCAGGTGTTTCTGTGTTTCTAACTCGGATTTAAAGTTTGAATCGGATCCGAAGCTGCGATCAGAGGAGACATGAATGAACAGGAAAAGTGTCTTTAAAGTGAGAATAATGAGAGTTAGTACCTGCAGACTCAGCTGGGGGTCACGCACTGTATGGACCCGGCGGGTGTAGTGCATGTGAGCAGCCGGTGCATCTCACAGAGAGGGGCTGGAGCTGTTTCATTATTACATTATTTATATTTTAAAGTTTATAAAACAGAGAATTAAAAATATGTTAAGAGAGGAATTATTTAAAAAGCACTTTGGGATCACTTGAGCAACGAGAGGTGCTCTTCAGATCACATGTATCATCATCATCATCATCATCATCATCATCATCATCATCATCATCATTCATACATTATTGACCTAAACGCTTTTTAAAGAGAGAATTTTAATTTTAGATTTACATTTTAAGTGAGAATTAAAACGTGCACACACACACGCACACGCACACACACACGCACACACACACACAACACACACACACACACACACACACACTGATCAATCAGCAGCAGATAAGGAGATGATCTCATCAGTAACGTGAACAGACAGAAAGGCGTCTCTGAAATCTGAATCAATAAATCAATAAATCTAGTTTATAAAGTGTATTGATCCTGATGATTTCTGAAACACCAGGAATATTTTAATGTTTGTAGAAAATCTGGACGCTTTGAAACGACAGCTGAAGACACATCCCCCCTTAATGGTCTTTTCATCTTTATTATTTTGATATTGTTTTATTTATGTGATTCTTCTTCACCTTTCACCTCTTCCTGTAACGTGTGTCTGTGTCTCTGTGTGATGTGTCTCTGTGTGATGTGTCTCTGTGTCTCTGTGTGATGTGTCTCTGTGCATCTGTGTCTCTGTGCCTCTGTGTCTCTGTGTCTCTGTTCCTCTCTGTCTCTCTGTCTCTGTGTCTCTGTGCCTCTCTGTCTCTGTGTCTCTGTGCCTTCTGTCTCTCTGTCTCTGTGTCTCTGTGCCTCTCTGTCTCTGTGCCTCTCTGTCTCTCTGTCTCTGTGTCTCTGTGCCTCTCTGTCTCTGTGTCTCTGTGCCTCTCTGTGTCTCTGTGCCTCTCTGTCTCTGTGCCTCTCTGTCTCTCTGTCTCTGTGTCTCTGTGCCTCTCTGTCTCTCTGTCTCTGTGTCTCTGTGTCTCTGTGCCTCTCTGTCTCACTGTCTCTGTGTCTCTGTGCCTCTGTGTCTCTGTGCCTCTCTGTCTCTGTGTCTCTGTGTCTCTGTGCCTCTGTGTCTCTCTGTCTCTGTGTCTCTGTGTCTCTGTGCCTCTGTGTCTCTCTGTCTCTGTGTCTCTGTGTCTCTGTGCCTCTGTGTCTCTCTGTCTCTCTGTCTCTGTGTCTCTGTGTCTCTGTGCCTCTCTGTCTCTGTGTCTCTGTGTCTATGTGCCTCTGTGTCTCTCTGTCTCTCTGTCTCTGTGTCTCTGTGTCTCTCTGTCTCTCTGTCTCTGTCTCTCTGTCTCTGTCTCTCTGTCTCTGTGTCTCTGTGCCTCTCTGTTCTGTGTCTCTGTGCCTCTGTGTCTCTCTGTCTCTCTGTCTCTGTGTCTCTGTGCTCTGTGTCTCTGTGTCTCTCTGTCTCTCTGTCTCTGTGTCTCTGTGTCTCTGTGTCTCTGTGTGATGTGTCTCTGTGTCTCTGTGTGATGTGTCTCTGTGTGATGTGTCTCTGTGTGATGTGTCTCTGTGTGATGTGTCTCTGTGTGATGTGTCTCTGTGTGATATGTCTCTGTCTCTGTGTGATATGTCTCTGTGTCTCTGTGTGATGTGTCTCTGTGTGATATGTCTCTGTGTCTCTGTGTGATATGTCTCTGTGTCTCTGTGTGATATGTCTCTGTGTCTCTGTGTGATATGTCTCTGTGTGATATGTCTCTGTGTCTCTGTGTGATGTGTCTCTGTGTGATGTGTCTCTGTGTGATATGTCTCTGTGTCTCTGTGTGATATGTCTCTGTGTGATATGTCTCTGTGTCTCTGTGTGATGTGTCTCTGTGTGATGTGTCTCTGTGTGATATGTCTCTGTGTCTCTGTGTGATGTGTCTCTGTGTCTCTGTGCCTCTGTGTCTCTGTGCCTCTGTGCCTCTGTGTCTCTGTGCCTCTGTGTCTCTGTGTGATGTGTCTGTGTGTGATATGTCTCTGTCTCTGTGTGATATGTCTCTGTGTCTCTGTGTGATGTGTCTCTGTGTGATATGTCTCTGTGTGATATGTCTCTGTGTCTCTGTGTGATGTGTCTCTGTGTGATATGTCTCTGTGTGATATGTCTCTGTGTCTCTGTGTGATGTGTCTCTGTGTGATGTGTCTCTGTGTGATATGTCTCTGTGTCTCTGTATGATGTGTCTCTGTGTCTCTGTGTGATGTGTCTCTGTGTCTCTGTGTGATGTGTCTCTGTGCCTCTGTGCCTCTGTGTCTCTGTGCCTCTGTGTCTCTGTGTCTCTGTGTGATGTGTCTCTGTGTGATGTGTTCTGTGTGATATGTCTCTGTCTCTGTGTGATATGTCTCTGTGTCTCTGTGTGATTGTCTGTGTGATGTGTCTCTGTGTGATATGTCTCTGTGTCTCTGTGTGATGTGTCTCTGTGTGATGTGTCTCTGTGTGATATGTCTCTGTGTCTCTGTGGATATGTCTCTGTGTCTCTGTGTGATATGTCTCTGTGTCTCTGTGTGATATGTCTCTGTGTGATATGTCTCTGTGTGATGTGTCTCTGTGTGATGTGTCTCTGTGTGATATGTCTCTGTGTCTCTGTGTGATGTGTCTCTGTGTCTCTGTGTAATGTGTCTCTGTGTCTCTGTGCCTCTGTGTCTCTGTGCCTCTGTGCCTCTGTGTCTCTGTGCCTCTGTGTCTCTGTGTCTCTGTGTGATGTGTCTCTGTGTGATGTGTCTCTGTGTGATATGTCTCTGTCTCTGTGTGATATGTCTCTGTGTTCTGTGTCTCTGTGTGATATGTCTCTGTGTCTCTGTGTGATGTGTCTCTGTGTGATGTGTCTCTGTGTGATATGTCTCTGTGTCTCTGTGTGATATGTCTCTGTGTCTCTGTGTGATATGTCTCTGTGTCTCTGTGTGATATGTCTCTGTATGATGTGTCTCTGTGTGATGTGTCTCTGTGTGATATGTCTCTGTGTCTCTGTGTGATGTGTCTCTGTGTCTCTGTGTCTCTGTGTGATGTGTCTCTGTGCCTCTGTGCCTCTGTGTCTCTGTGCCTCTGTGTCTCTGTGTCTCTGTGCCTCTGTGTCTCTGTGTCTCTGTGTCTCTGTGCCTCTGTGTCTCTGTGCCTCTGTGTCTCGTGTCTCTGTCTCTGTGTCTCTGTGCCTCTGTGTCTCTGTGCCTCTCTGTCTCTGTGTCTCTGTGTCTCTGTGCCTCTGTGTTCTGTGCCTCTGTGTCTCTGTGTCTCTGTGCCTCTCTGTGTCTCTGTGCGTCTCTGTGCCTCTGTGGTCTCTGTGTCTTGTGTCTCTGTGCCTCTCTGTCTCTGTGCCTCTCTGTCTCTGTGTCTCTGTGTCTCTGTGCCTCTCCGTCTCTGTGTCTCTCTGTCTCTGTGCCTCTCTGTGTCTCTGTGTCTCTCTGTCTCTGTGTCTCTGTGCCTCTCTGTCTCTCTGTCTCTGTGCCTCTCTGTGTCTCTGTGCTCTCTGTCTCTCTGTCTCTGTGCCTCTCTGTCTCTGTGCCTCTCTGTCTCTGTCTCTGTCTCTGTGTCTCTGTGCCTCTCGTCTCTGTGTCTCTGTGCCTCTCTGTGTCTCTGTGCCTCTCTGTGTCTCTGTGCCTCTCTGTCTTTCTGTCTCTGTGTCTCTGTGTCTCTGTGCCTCTCTGTCTCTGTGTCTCTGTGTCTCTGTGCCTCTCTGTCTCTGTGCCTCTCTGTGCCTCTCTGTCTCTGTGTCTCTGTGTCTCTGTGCCTCTGTGTCTCTGTGCCTCTCTGTCTCACTGTCTCTGTGTCTCTGTGCCTCTGTGTCTCTGTGCCTCTCTGTCTCTGTGTCTCTGTGTCTCTGTGCTCTCTGTCTCTCTGTCTCTGTGTCTCTCTGCCTCTCTGTCTCTGTGCCTCTCTGTCTCTCTGTCTCTGTTTCTCTGTGCCTCTCTGTCTCTGTGTCTCTGTGCCTCTCTGTCTCTGTGTCTCTGTGCCTCTCTGTGTCTCTGTGCCTCTCTGTGTCTCTGTGCCTCTCTGTCTCTGTGCCTCTCTGTCTCTGTGCCTCTCTGTCTCTCTGTCTCTGTGTCTCTGTGCCTCTCTGTCTCTGTGTCTCTGTGTCTCTGTGCCTCTCTGTCTCTGTGTCTCTCTGTCTCTGTGCCTCTCTGTGCCTCTCTGTCTCTGTGTCTCTGTGTCTCTGTGTCTCTGTGCCTCTCTGTCTCACTGTCTCTGTGCCTCTGTGTCTCTGTGCCTCTCTGTCTCTGTGTCTCTGTGTCTCTGTGTCTCTGTGCCTCTCTGTCTCACTGTCTCTGTGTCTCTGTGCCTCTGTGTCTCTGTGCCTCTCTGTCTCACTGTCTCTGTGTCTCTGTGCCTCTGTGTCTCTGTGCCTCTCTGTCTCACTGTCTCTGTGTCTCTGTGCCTCTGTGTCTCTGTGTCTCTCTGTCTCTGTGTCTCTGTGTCTCTCTGTCTCTCTGTCTCTGTGTCTCTGTGTCTCTGTGCCTCTGTGCCTCTCTGTCTCTGTGTCTCTGTGCCTCTGTGTCTCTGTGCTCTGTCTCTCTGTGTCTCTGTGCCTCTCTGTCTCTGTGCCTCTCTGTGTCTCTGTCTCTCTGTCTCTGTGCCTCTGTGCCTCTCTGTGTCTCTGTCTCTCTGTCTCTGTGCCTCTCTGTGTCTCTGTGCCTCTCTGTCTCTGTGCCTCTCTGTCTCTCTGTCTCTGTGTCTCTGTGTCTCTCTGTCTCTGTGTCTCTCTGTCTCTGTGTCTCTGTGTGTCTCTGTCTCTGTGTCTCTGTGTCTCTGTGCCTCTCTGTCTCTGTGTCTCTGTGCCTCTGTGTCTCTGTGCCTCTCTGTGTCTCTGTGCCTCTGTTCTCTGTCTCACTGTCTCTGTGCCTCTGTGTCTCTGTGCCTCTGTGTCTCTGTGCCTCTGTGCCTCTGTGTCTCTGTGCCTCTCGTCTCTGTGTCTCTGCCTCTGTGTCTCTGTGCCTCTCTGTCTCTCTGTCTCTGTGTCTCTGTGCCTCTGTGTCTCTGTGTCTCTGTGCCTCTGTGTCTCTGTGCCTCTCTGTCTCTCTGTCTCACTGTGTCTCTCTGTCTCTGTGTCTCTGTGTCTCTCTGTGTCTCTGTCTGTGTCTCTGTCTCTCTGTGTCTCTGTCTCTCGTCTCTCTGTGTCTCTGTGTCTCTCTGTGTCTCTGTGTCTCTGTCTCTCTGTCTCTGTCTCTCTGTCTCTCTGTGTCTCTGTGTCTCTCTGTCTCTCTGTGTCTCTGTGTCTCTCTGTCTCTGTGCCTCTGTCTCTCTGTGTCTCTGTGCCTCTCTGTCTCGTGTCTCTGTGCCTCTGTGTCTCTGTGCCTCTCTGTCCTCTGTCTCCTGTGTCTCTGTCTCTCTGTCTCTGTGTCTCTGTGCTCTCTGTGTCTCTGTGTCTCTGTCTCTCTGTCTCTCTGTGTCTCTGTGTCTCTCTCTGTGTCTCTGTCTCTCTGTGTCTCTGTGTCTCTCTGTCTCTGTATCTCTCTGTGTCTCTGTCTCTCTGTCTCTGTGTCTCTGTCTCTCTGTGTCTCTGTCTGTCTCTGTCTGTCTGTGTCTCTGTGTCTCTGTCTCTGTGTCTCTCTGTCTCTCTGTCTCTGTCTCTCTGTGTCTCTGTGTCTCTGTCTCTCTGTGTCTCTGTGTCTCTGTCCTCTGTGTCTCTCTGTCTCTCTGTCTCTGTCTCTCTGTCTCTCTGTCTCTCTGTGTCTCTGTGTCTCTGTCTCTCTGTGTCTCTCTGTCTCTCTGTCTCTGTGTCTCTGTGTCTCTCACACATTCATATCATTATAATCAAGCTTTATTATTAAATGTTTTACTGCGAGTGTTAAAGCTCTGTATCACAAAGTGTGAAGTCCGTTTGCGGCGCACACACACACACACACACACACACACACACACACACACACACACACACACACACACACACACACACACACACAGTATGTTTGATTAGTTGTATCTTCTGTAGACCTGCAGGACTGAGCTAACTGCTAACTGCTAACTGCTAACATGTTTTTAAAGAAGTTCTTTTCGTAACACGTCAGTATTAATCGCTTTATTCTCCTAATCGTTGCAGCTTATTTATCTGTGTGTTCATGTCTATATTTGTAGTTTATTCTCACTTTTATTAGGTGTTTTTATTCTTACTTTAAAACAATTAGAATCATAATGTTCACCAGCTGCTAAATGCTAACATCTAGAAGCTAACCGCTAACACAGTCTTTGTGTCCATGTGTCCTCGAGCAAGAACCCAACCTGAGGCTCAGGGGATGACAGTTAGCTTCTCTGAGCTAATGGCTCTGTTTGAATGAGCTGTAGCATGTAGCTACAGCTCATTTATCATTACTGCTAACAGCTAGAAGCTAACTGCTAACAGCTAGAAGCTAACTGCTAACAGCTAGAAGCTAACTTCTAACTGCTAACAGCTAGAAGCTAACTGCTAACTGCTAACAGCTAGAAGCTAACTGCTAACAGCTAGAAGCTAACTTCTAACTGCTAACAGCTAGAAGCTAACTTCTAACTGCTAACAGCTAGAAGCTAACTGCTAACAGCTAGAAGCTAACTGCTAACAGCTAGAAGCTAACTTCTAACTGCTAACAGCTAGAAGCTAACTGCTAACAGCTAGAAGCTAACTGCTAACAGCTAGAAGCTAAGCTAACAGCTAGAAGCTAACTTCAAACTGCTAACAGCTAGAAGCTAACTGCTAACAGCTAGAAGCTAACTGCTAAAGCTAGAAGCTAACTTCTAACTGCTAACAGCTAGAAGCTAACAGCTAGAAGCTAACTGCTAACAGCTAGAAGCTAACGTTGTGTTGTGTGTGTGTTTCCTGCAGAGACACACGGCGGACATGTCTGTCTCTACACAGCTGGGCCTTCTGCTGTGGAAGAACTTCACCTACAGACGCCGACAGACGGTACGTAGAACCCTCTGTAGAACCCTCTGTAGAACCCTCTGAGATCAGGTTAGAACCCTCTGTAGAACCCTCTGATATCAGATTATCTGTAGAACCTCTTGGCTAACTCTGGCGCATTTACAGAAATGTTAATCAATGTGCACTGTCCCTGTCTCTGAGATCAGATTATCTGTAGAACCCTCTGTAGAACCCTCTGAGATCAGATTAGAACCCTCTGAGATCAGATTATCTGTAGAACCCCTGAGATCAGATTAGAACCCTCTGAGATCAGATTATCTGTAGAACCCTCTGTAGAACCCTCTGAGATCAGATTAGAACCCTCTGAGATCAGATTAGAACCCTCTGTAGAACCCTCTGTAGAACCCTCTGAGATCAGATTAGAACCCTCTGAGATCAGATTATCTGTAGAACCCTCTGTAGAACCCTCTGTAGAACCCTCTGAGATCAGATTAGAACCCTCTGAGATCAGATTAGAACCCTCTGAGATCAGATTATCTGTAGAACCCTCTGTAGAACCCTCTGAGATCAGATTAGAACCCTCTGAGATCAGATTATCTGTAGAACCCTCTGTAGAACCCTCTGTAGAACCCTCTGAGATCAGATTAGAACCCTCTGAGATCAGATTATCTGTAGAACCCTCTGTAGAACCCTCTGAGATCAGATTATCTGTAGAATCCTCTGTAGAACCCTCTGAGATCAGATTATCTGTAGAACCCTCTGTAGAACCCTCTGAGATCAGATTAGAACCCTCTGGGATCAGATTATCTGTAGAACCCTCTGTAGAACCTTCTGAGATCAGATTATCTGTAGAACCCTCTGTAGAACCCTCTGAGCTCAGATTAGAACCCTCTGAGATCAGATTATCTGTAGAACCCTCTGCAGAACCCTCTGTAGAACCCTCTGAGATCAGATTAGAACCCTCTGAGATCAGATTATCTGTAGAACCCTCTGCAGAACCCTCTGAGATCAGATTATCTGTAGAACCCTCTGTAGAACCCTCTGAGATCAGATTATCTGTAGAACCCTCTGTAGAACCCTCTGAGATCAGATTAGAACCCTCTGGGATCAGATTATCTGTAGAACCCTCTGTAGAACCCTCTGAGATCAGATTATCTGTAGAACCCTCTGTAGAACCCTCTGAGATCAGATTAGAACCCTCTGAGATCAGATTATCTGTAGAACCCTCTGTAGAACCCTCTGAGATCAGATTATCTATAGAACCCTCTGTAGAACCCTCTGAGATCAGATTATCTGTAGAACCCTCTGTAAAACCCTCTGAGATCAGATTATCTGTAGAACCCTCTGAGATCAGGTTAGAACCCTCTGAGATCAGATTATCTGTAGAACCCTCTGAGATCAGGTTAGAACCCTCTGAGATCAGATTATCTGTAGAACCCTCTGTAGAACCCTCTGAGATCAGATTAGAACCCTCTGAGATCAGGTTAGAACCCTCTGTAGAACCCTCTGAGATCAGATTATCTGTAGAACCCTCTGAGATCAGATTAGAACCCTCTGAGATCAGGTTAGAACCCTCTGTAGAACCCTCTGAGATCAGATTATCTGTAGAACCCTCTGAGATCAGATTAGAACCCTCTGAGATCAGGTTAGAACCCTCTGTAGAACCCTCTGAGATCAGATTATCTGTAGAACCCTCTGAGATCAGATTAGAACCCTCTGAGATCAGGTTAGAACCCTCTGTGATCAGATTATCTGTAGAACCCTCTGAGATCAGATTATCTGTAGAACCCTCTGAGATCAGATTAGAACCCTCTGAGATCAGGTTAGAACCGTCTGTAGAACCCTCTGAGATCAGATTATCTGTAGAACCCTCTGAGATCAGATTAGAACCCTCTGAGATCAGATTAGAACTCTGAGATCAGGTTAGAAGTAGAACCCTCTGAGATCAGATTATCTGTAGAACCCTCTGAGATCAGGTTAGAACCCTCTGAGATCAGATTATCTGTAGAACCCTCTGAGATCAGGTTAGAACCCTCTGAGATCAGATTATCTGTAGAACCCTCTGAGATCAGATTAGAACCCTCTGAGATCAGATTAGACCCCTCTGAGATCAGGTTAGAACCCTCTGAGATCAGATTATATGTAGAACCCTCTGAGATCAGTTATCTGTAGAACCCTCTGAGATCAGATTAGAACCCTCTGAGATCAGATTATCTGTAGAACTGTGGGAGGCTGTGGCTCAGTGGATAGAGTGCTGGACCTGGAATCAGGGGATAGCAAGTTTGAGTCCCACTGCAGTCAGCATGTCGTTGTGTCCCTGAGACACTTCACCCCAAAGTGCTGCTGTGTGTGTGTGTGTGTGTGTGTGTGTGTGTGTGTGTGTGTGTGTGTGTGTGTGTGTGTGTGTGTGTGTGTGTGTGTGTGTGTGACGTGTTATATAAACACAGATCTTTGTGTTCTGTTCTTCAGCTGCAGCTGCTGGTGGAGATCGTCTGGCCGCTCTTCATCTTCTTCATCCTCATCGCTGTCAGACTCAACTACCCTCCGTACGAGCAGCATGAGTGTGAGTCCACACACACACACACACACACACACACACACACACACACACACACACACACTGTAACTACATCGGGTCACATGATGTGTAGCTGACCCCTCACCCACTAACAGATATCACAATTAGTATTGAAATGACCAGTTTCTTCCAGTGGCCGAGAGGTTGATGTTCTTATTTTAATATGTGGTCACATGACTCCTTCTGACTGCAGATCTGCTGGAAGCTAGCTGGTTGTATTGTATTCTATGTGTTGCATTGTTGGAGGAGCTCAGGACAGAAGGGTGTCATTTCTCCTCTGCTGAGCATCTGATGAGAACACCTTTGCATCTTGAATCTCTGAATCTAGCTAACGTAGCTAACCGAGTCATTTCAGATATACTGACAAACACTTCAGTAAAGAGACAGACTAGCTGTGTGCGTCACTCTTTAGTGTCCCCTGGTCTCCCAGCTGTGTGCGTCACTCTTTAATGTCCCCTGGTCTCCCAGCTGTGTGCGTCACTCTTTAGTGTCCCTGGTCTCCCAGCTGTGTGCATCACTCTTTAGTGTCCCCTGGTCTCCCAGCTGTGTGCATCACTCTTTAGTGTCCCCTGGTCTCCAGCTGTGTGCGTCACTCTTTAGTGTCCCCTGGTCTCCCAGCTGTGTGCGTCACTCTTTAGTGTCCCCTGGTCTCCAGCTGTGTGCGTCATTCTTTAGTGTCCCCTGGTCTCCAGCTGTGTGCGTCACTCTTTAGTGTCCCCTGGTCTCCAGCTGTGTGCATCACTCTTTAGTGTCCCCTTGTCTCCAGCTGTGTGCGTCACTCTTTAGTGTCCCTGGTCTCCAAGCTGTGTGCGTCACTCTTTAGTGTCCCCTGGTCTCCAAGCTGTGTGCGTCACTCTTTAGTGTCCCCTGGTCTCCTAGCTGTGTGCGTCACTCTTTAGTGTCCCCTGGTCTCCGTTGTGTTTGAGCTTCTTCAGCGTTTGGTTTCTGCACATGTCTCCTCAAGCTGCTGAATGTTCTCTAAACGCTGCATGTGTTGTTGCTGAAGATGTTTCTTCATGAGGAACATTTGGGTTTCTATATCTGCATCCTTTCTGAAGCTGCTCCTCCTGATGGAAGAGACTTGATCGGTGTAGTCTATTTGCTCCTGTCAGCCTCCGTATGATGAGGCGTTATTTAGCGCTAACTGTTGGTAGATTTATGAGATATCTCCAGAAACAGACAAAGTTAGTAAGAAAGGTCCTGAAGCCTCTGGTCTGTCAGAGGACGTGTTGAGGACGCGTTGAGGAGGTGTTGAGGATGCGTTGAGGAGGTGTTGAGGACGCGTTGAGGAGGTGTTGAGGATGCGTTGAGGAGGTGTTGAGGACGCGTTGAGGAGGTGTTGAGGACGCGTTGAGGATGCGTTGAGGACGCGTTGAGGATGCGTTGAGGATGCGTTGAGGAGGTGTTGAGGATGCGTTGAGGAGGTGTTGAGGACGCGTTGAGGAGGTGTTGAGGACGCGTTGAGGAGGTGTTGAGGACGCGTTGAGGAGGTGTTGAGGACGCGTTGAGGAGGTGTTGAGGACGCGTTGAGGACGCGTTGAGGACGCGTTGAGGACGCGTTGAGGAGGTGTTGAGGACGCGTTGAGGAGGTGTTGAGGATGCGTTGAGGAGGTGTTGAGGACGCGTTGAGGACGCGTTGAGGAGGTGTTGAGGACGCGTTGAGGAGGTGTTGAGGACGCGTTGAGGACGCGTTGAGGAGGTGTTGAGGACGCGTTGAGGTGTTGAGGACGCATTGAGGAGGTGTTGAGCACGCGTTGAGGAGGTGTTGAGGACGTGTTGAGGAGGTGTTGAGGACGCGTTGAGGACGCGTTGAGGAGGTGTTGAGGACGCGTTGAGGAGGTGTTGAGGACACGTTGAGGACGCGTTGAGGAGGTGTTGAGGACGCGTTGAGGAGGTGTTGAGGACGCGTTGAGGAGGTGTTGAGGACGCGTTGAGGAGGTGTTGAGGACGTGTTGAGGACGCGTTGAGGAGGTGTTGAGGACGCGTTGAGGAGGTGTTGAGGACGTGTTGAGGAGGTGTTGAGGACGCGTTGAGGACGCGTTGAGGAGGTGTTGAGGACGCGTTGAGGACGCGTTGAGGAGGTGTTGAGGACGCGTTGAGGACGCGTTGAGGACGTGTTGAGGAGGTGTCGAGGACGCGTTGAGGACGCGTTGAGGAGGTGTTGAGGACGCGTTGAGGACGCGTTGAGGACGCGTTGAGGACGTTTTGAGGACATGTTGAGGACACGTTGAGGACACAAGCCTCAGGTTAGAGTTATTGATCTGAAGGAACACGTTTATTTATCACTCCTCAGTGTATGGCTCTTTATCACGCGCTGTGTCCTCAGGATCAATAAAGTTAGAATAAACGTTATCAACATCAAGCGTCCAGAATCAACGACTTTGAATACTCGGAAGTACTTCTTCTTCTGCTCCTTCATACATACTTCATATCTAAAGAGTCCCTATCACTCTCTCTGTGGTGGTCCCTCTCTTATAGTGTGTTCTGTAGGTGTTAGTGCATGTAAATGTTCTGCAGGAGAGGACTCTTTAAAGTATAGACACTACATACTGATATACACCTGGACATCAGCAGGAGAGGACTCTTTAAAGTAGAGACACTACATACTGATATACACCTGAACATCAGCAGGAGAGGACTCTTTAAAGTAGAGACACTACATACTGATATACACCTGAACATCAGCAGGAGAGGACTCTTTAAAGTAGAGACACTACATACTGATATACACCTGAACATCAGCAGGAGAGGACTCTTTAAAGTAGAGACACTACATACTGATATACACCTGGACATCAGCAGGAGAGGACTCTTTAAAGTAGAGACACTACATACTGATATACACCTGAACATCAGCAGGAGAGGACTCTTTAAAGTAGAGACACTACATACTGATATACACCTGAACATCAGCAGGAGAGGACTCTTTAAAGTAGAGAGACTACATACTGATATACACCTGAACATCAGCAGGAGAGGACTCTTTAAAGTAGAGACACTACATACTGATATACACCTGGACATCAGCAGGAGAGGACTCTTTAAAGTAGAGACACTACATACTGATATACACCTGAACATCAGCAGGAGAGGACTCTTTAAAGTAGAGACACTACATACTGATATACACCTGGACATCAGCAGGAGAGGACTCTTTAAAGTAGAGACACTACATACTGATATACACCTGAACATCAGCAGGAGAGGACTCTTTAAAGTAGAGACACTACATACTGATATACACCTGAACATCAGCAGGAGAGGACTCTTTAAAGTAGAGACACTACATACTGATATACACCTGGACATCAGCAGGAGAGGACTCTTTAAAGTAGAGACACTACATACTGATATACACCTGAACATCAGCAGGAGAGGACTCTTTAAAGTAGAGACACTACATACTGATATACACCTGGACATCAGCAGGAGAGGACTCTTTAAAGTAGAGACACTACATACTGATATACACCTGAACATCAGCAGGAGAGGACTCTTTAAAGTAGAGACACTACATACTGATATACACCTGAACATCAGCAGGAGAGGACTCTTTAAAGTAGAGAGACTACATACTGATATACACCTGAACATCAGCAGGAGAGGACTCTTTAAAGTAGAGACACTACATACTGATATACACCTGGACATCAGCAGGAGAGGACTCTTTAAAGTAGAAACACTACATACTGATATACACCTGAACATCAGCAGGAGAGGACTCTTTAAAGTAGAGACACTATATACTGATATACACCTGGACATCAGCAGGAGAGGACTCTTTAAAGTAGAGACACTACATACTGATATACACCTGGACATCAGCAGGAGAGGACTCTTTAAAGTAGAGACACTACATACTGATATACACCTGAACATCAGCAGGAGAGGACTCTTTAAAGTAGAGACACTACATACTGATATACACCTGAACATCAGCAGGAGAGGACTCTTTAAAGTAGAGACACTACATACTGATATACACCTGAACATCAGCAGGAGAGGACTCTTTAAAGTAGAGACACTACATACTGATATACAACTGAACATCAGCAGGAGAGAACTCTTTAAAGTAGAGACACTACATACTGATATACACCTGAACATCAGCAGGAGAGGACTCTTTAAAGTAGAGACACTACATACTGATATACACCTGAACATCAGCAGGAGAGGACTCTTTAAAGTAGAGACACTACATACTGATATACACCTGAACATCAGCAGGAGAGGACTCTTTAAAGTAGAGACACTACATACTGATATACACCTGGACATCAGCAGGAGAGGACTCTTTAAAGTAGAGACTACATACTGATATACACCTGAACATCAGCAGGAGAGGACTCTTTAAAGTACAGACACTACATACTGATATACACCTGGACATCAGCAGGAGAGGACTCTTTAAAGTAGAGACACTACATACTGATATACACCTGAACATCAGCAGGAGAGGACTCTTTAAAGCTCACATCTGTAAATCCTCAGTGCGTGGGGGGGGGCGGGTCATCCTGTTTCTGAAGCAGAGATTTCTGAGCGGTGATTCAGCCGACGTGTTGAAACTCGCTTTAAAGAGTTCACTTCAGCACAAACCCCCCCGCAGGCGGCCACAAACAGGGGAACTAAGAGGAGATGAATTACAGATAATAAGACGGGTTGAGTCACACCTCACACCTCACACACCGCACACACCTCACACACCTCACACACCTCACACACCTCGCACACCGCGCACACCACGCACCACGCACACCTCACACACCTCACACACCTCACACACCGCGCACACCTCACACACCACGCACACCTCACACACCTCACACACCTCACACACCACGCACACCACGCCATATAAAACATTCATCTACAAACACACACACCATATAATACATCCATCATTAAGTAAGAGTCTAAGAAAGGCTGCCGCGGGCGAAACCATGGAGAAAACATGAATTCATCTGGGTTTAAACGTTTCTGTAGAAGTAACGCGAGGGCAAGTCCACACACATATACACACACATAACACACACACACATATACACACACAAACACACACACACATATACACACACATAACACACACACACATATACACACACATAACACATACACACATATACACACACATAACACATACACACATATACACACACATAACACATACACACACATAACACATACACACACATATACACACACATAAACACACACACACACATATACACACACATAACACACACACACATATACACACACATAACACACACACACATATACACACACATAACACACACACACATATACACACACATAACACATACACACATATACACACACATAACACATACACACACATAACACACACACACACATATACACACAAATAACACACAATAACATACACACACACACACATATACACACACATAACACACACACACATATACACACATAACACACACACATATACACACACATAACACACAACACATATACACACACATAACACATACACACATATACACACACATAACACATACACACACATAACACATACACACACATAACACATACACACACATAACACATACACACATAACACATACACACATATACACACACATAACACATACACACACATAACACATACACACATATACACACACTCTTGTGATATAGCGGAGACGTCCTTAATGGACTTTCAGGAAGCGATAGAGGAACTATCTGACCTGCAGGACACTCGCAGTTGTTCATGGAATCATGTGCAGATTATCATCGGAGGATAAAGACAGTCAGCAGATAAGGCCGTGTGATTGGCTCTCAGGGAATCAGATATTAAACAGAAAACTGTGAAAGATAATGATACCAAGATTAACTTTACATTAACCTTTACATTTCGTAAAATTGAACACAGCTCTTTCGTTCAATCACATATTTGACAGATAGATATATTTTGTCTTTTAATTTGTCTTTCTTTGTAGAACCTGGATTTTGATCCTGATTCTAAAAAACATGACACTTTTTATATTTTTGAAAATGTTTCACTTTTTTTGATGTTGATTTATTTAATAGTTTATTCAGTCCTGCGTTACTCTGTTTATTACCTGTGAAGACCCCCTGTGAAGACCCCCTGTGAAGACCCCCTGTGAAGACCCCCTGTGACCAGTAGATCAAAGTGTGTGTGTGTGTGAGAATGAATCCTCTCTTATCTAATCTGTGCGATTAGAAAATGCTTGTTGGCAGTCGACAGTCTTAAAGGTTCCTGCAGCTCTTGATAGCGGGGGGGGGGGGGGGGGGGGGGGTCAAAGGTCGGTCCGGCCTCCTCCATGATAATGAAGAGCCTCGTTATCTACCTGCAGACTTCAGGTGACCTTCCAACGCTGCAGCAGATAAACACCTCCATCAAACACGTGTTCACGAGCTGCACGTGTTGACCAGCTGTCAATCAAGAGATATCAAATATTAAAGTGTCTCTACTTTAAAGAGTCCTCTCCTGCTGATGTTCAGGTGTATATCAGTATGTAGTGTCTCTACTTTAAAGAGTCCTCTCCTGCTGATGTTCAGGTGTATATCAGTATGTAGTGTCTCTACTTTAAAGAGTCCTCTCCTGCTGATGTTCAGGTGTATCTCTAACTCTATTAGAGTGAAGCTAAGTGGGTCCAGCAGACCCCTCTATGGTGGACTCCATGCAGGGCCAGTCCTCTCACTGACTGGCCCTGCATGGAGTCCACCATAGAGGGGTCAGCAGACAGCCCTCTATGGTGGACTCCATGCAGGGCCAGTCCTCTCACTGACTGGCCCTGCATGGAGTCCACCATAGAGGGGTCCAGCAGACCCTCTATGGTGGACTCCATGCAGGGCCAGTCCTCTCACTGACTGTGAAAAGAGTGAATGCACTTATTTTACACATGTGCCGTGAGACGCTGGTCAGGTGGTGATGAAGGACATGTATGTGAATGTTCAGTGAAGTGCTCACTCTGAGGGCCGTGATAAGAAGTGAGACACTGTCGTTTTCTTGGACCTTGATGTGAAGTTAAGATTTTTGATAAGCTTTAGGTATTTAATTTCACACGTGTACAAAAGAAGCTTAATTCAACTGATGAGGGCTGTGTGAATACATGGAAGCGATGTGATGCAAGTAGCTCTCAGATGGAGAAAGGTTGGAGACCCCTGCTCTAAAGGCTATAAAGGACCTTCAGCACGGTCACATGACTTCACCAGCGCTAAGCTAAAGTAAAGACGGGGAATGGTTTTTGTGATTCTGTCGATGCTTTTACTTTGGTAAGAGATTCACTTCCTGTTTGTGTGTCTGTTGGTGCTTTTACTTTGGTAAGAGATTCACTTCCTGTTTGTGTGTCTGTTGGTGCTTTTACTTTGGTAAGAGATTCACTTCCTGTTTGTGTGTCTGTTGGTGCTTTTACTTTGGTAAGAGAGTCACTTCCTGTTTGTGTGTCTGTCGATGCTTTTACTTTGGTAAGAGATTCACTTCCTGTTTGTGTGTCTGTCGATGCTTTTACTTTGGTAAGAGAGTCACTTCCTGTTTGTGTGTCTGTCGATGCTTTTACTTGGTAAGAGAGTCACTTCCTGTTTGTGTGTCTGTCGATGCTTTTACTTTGGTAAGAGAGTCACTTCCTGTTTGTGTGCCTGTCGATGCTTTTACTTTGGTAAGAGAGTCACTTCCTGTTTGTGTGTCTGTTGGTGCTTTTACTTTGGTAAGAGATTCACTTCCTGTTTTGTGTTCTGTTGGTGCTTTTACTTTGGTAAGAGAGTCACTTCCTGTTTGTGTGTCTGTCGATGCTTTTACTTTGGTAAGAGATTCACTTCCTGTTTGTGTGTCTGTCGATGCTTTTACTTTGGTAAGAGAGTCACTTCCTGTTTGTGTGTCTGTCGATGCTTTTACTTTGGTAAGAGAGTCACTTCCTGTTTGTGTGTCTGTCGATGCTTTTACTTTGGTAAGAGAGTCACTTCCTGTTTGTGTGTCTGTTGGTGCTTTTACTTTGGTAAGAGAGTCACTTCCTGTTTGTGTCTCTGTCGATGCTTTTACTTTGGTAAGAGAGTCACTTCCTGTTTGTGTGTCTGTTGGTGCTTTTACTTTGGTAAGAGAGTCACTTCCTGTTTGTGTCTCTGTCGATGCTTTTACTTTGGTAAGAGAGTCACTTCCTGTGTATCTGTGTGTCTGCAGGTCACTTCCCCAACAAGGCGATGCCGTCTGCCGGCACGTTGCCATGGTTACAGGGAATCCTTTGCAACGCCAACAACCCGTGTTTCAGGAGCCCGACGCCTGGAGAGAGTCCGGGGGTCGTGGGAAACTTCAACGACTCCATGTGAGGCTCTTATTCTGAAAATCCAATCTGCATTAATCTAGAAACGATGAAAGAGTAAAGATCACCCTTTGACTTAAAACACACACGGTGTTAGTCTTTGAAGAACCACTATATATTACATGGACTTTTATTCTGAAAATCTGTTTGATATTCATTTAGAAAGATGAACCTTCTTTAAACTTCAGCTGCTTACATTTGACAGACTTTTATTCTGAAAATCCAAATGTCTGTCAGTTTCTCCCATCTTTATGATTCTGACTTTATAATGTGGTGTTTTATTGAACTCTGACCTCTGTTCCAGAATCTCCCGCCTGTTCTCCGACGCCAGAAGATTCTGCTCTACAGCCAGAACGACAAGAACCTGGAGGGCTTCAAAGAACTGGCCCACGCTCTGAAGGAGCTGCAGGAGAGCCGCTCAGGTACCAGAACCTTCACCGAACCAGAACCTCTAACAGAACCACAACCACAACCTCTCACAGAACCACAACCTCTAACAGAACCTCTCACAGAACCACAACCAGAACCTCTAGCACCCAGGACACAACCTCTAACAACCACAACCTCTCACAGAACCACAACCTCTCACAGAACCTCTAACAGAACCACAACCAGAACCTCTCACAGAACCAGAACCTCTAACAGAACCTCTCACAGAACCACAACCAGAACCTCTAGCACAACCAGGACCACAACCTCTAACACAACCACAACCTCTCACAGAACCACAACCTCTCACAGAACCACAACCTCTCACAAAACCACAACCAGAACCTCTAACAGAACCACAACCACAACCTCTAGCACAACCAGGACCACAACCTCTAACACACCACAACCTCTCACAGAACCACAACCTCTAACAGAACCTCTCACAGAACCACAACCTCTCACAGAACCACAACCTCTAACAGAACCTCTCACAGAACCACAACCAGAACCTCTAGCACAACCAGGACCACAACCTCTAACACAACCACAACCTCTCACAGAACCACAACCTCTAACAGAACCTCTCACAGAACCACAACCTCTCACAGAACCACAACCTCTCACAAAACCACAACCAGAACCTCTAACAGAACCACAACCACAACCTCTCACAGAACCACAACCAGAACCTCTAACACAACCAGGACCACAACCTCTAACACAACCACAACCTCTCACAGAACCACAACCATTACCTCTAGCACAGGGGTGGGGAACCTCCGGCCCGTATACGGCCCGCGAGAACATTTGGTCCGGCCCTCGAGGTAATTTATAAACACACGCAAAAAGAAAAAAATTAAGAAATCTAGACCGCAAAAAAATTAAACAAGCGAGTGCTTGTTTTTCCTGGCCAAGATCAGGGCCCTTGAACTTAACACGAGCCTAACGTGTCATCACGTGGTATATGTCTCGTCCGGCAGGGTGTAGTGCTGAAGGAGAGAACCAGAACGCCGCCCCTGCACTTCAGATAAGGAGCCGCACACATGGCGCAGTTTCTGCGTGGCTGAGTCTTCAGCTGAAAGCCATTGGCTCTGCTCATCTGTCACACTGATCAGACAGCCAATCACTTTGTTGTTATTAGCATCTGGTTAGCTAGCTATGCTAACGAATATAAGAAGCTTTTTCTCCAACCAGTGAGGTAGAGGCACATCTTTATATGATCATTATAGTTATAAAAAAAACAAGAGAATAAAGTAAACAGGTATAAAATACTATGACAGTAAAACAAAGTTGTTATTAAGGCGAGACACCACAGGTGAATAGGGTAATTTTTTTAACTTAAAGAAATCAGCTAGATATTTCTCCAGTTAATTACTTACAATAAGGCAATTGTTTTTTGTATTACACGTTTTCTGAAATAGCATGTTTAAATATGCAAATGAGCCATTCTCTCATTAAATATGCGCATATTTTAACACATTTCAGGAACCGAAATCTGAACTTTGGATAAAATCAGGTTCAAAATTCTTGTTTCATTTTGTAGTCATATTAGAATCTAAGGCTTTTACAGAAGGGATTTTGGAGATCTCTTTTTCACTCCATAAATCAGAAAATACTGTCAACAGCCCTAAAATATAAATTTTCGCCATGTTTTTAGGTATAAAATGTGATATAATTCAGGCTATGAATGATATATGAACAGACCCTTCTGTAAAAGCCTTCATAATATTGACAGGAATATAACTTAAATCCGATGAGATTGTGCAGGAGAGACGGAGCTTTCCAACGATACCTCTGATGACATGGTGCAAACAGCGGTCGCGGTACTTTATGTTACGTTAGAAAGCTAACTTTTGGTGAATTTAGGAGAAACCTACCGACGCAAAGAGACAAGCTAGTCACATAAACACCTACATGTGTATTTTGTACGTTTTCCTTCCAAAAGCCTGAAAGAAAATGTAATTGAATCAAAATAGCACAAAATATCAAAATTGACCAGTGCATGAAAAACGATGTTTTTGCTGCCGTGTCTCGCCTTAAGGAACAAGAATAGAGTTTGAAAGGAGAGCGATCTGTAAAATATCCATAAAGAAAAGAAATCTGCTTCCAGTTCTGTTTCATCTGTTGAGAAGAATCCATAGATCTCTCCATGTTGCTCTGAGTCCCCCTAGAGGAGATTAGGTCCCCCCTAGAGGAGGTAGGTCAGGTCCCCCCTAGAGGAGGTTAGGTCCCCCCTAGAGGAGGTTAGGACCCCCTAGAGGAGGTTAGGTCCCCCTAGAGGGTCAGGTCCCCCCTAGAGGAGGTTAGGTCCCCCCTAGAGGAGGTTAGGTCCCCCTAGAGAAGGTGAGGTCCCCCCTAGAGGAGGTTAGGTCCCCCTAGAGGAGGTTAGGACCCCCCTAGAGGAGGTTAGGTCCCCCCTAGAGGAGGTTAGGTCCCCCCTAGAGAAGGTGAGGTCCCCCCTAGAGGAGGTTAGGTCCCCCCTAGGAGGTTAGGACCCCCCTAGAGGAGGTTAGGTCCCCCTAGAGAAGGTGAGGTCCCCCTAGAGGAGGTTAGGTCCCCCCTAGAGGAGGTTAGGTCCCCCCTAGAGGAGGTTAGGTCCCCCCGAGAAGGTGAGGTCCCCCCTAGAGGAGGTTAGGTCCCCCCTAGAGGAGGTTAGGACCCCCCTAGAGGAGGTTAGGAACCCCCTAGAGGAGGTGAGGTCCCCCCTAGAGGAGGTTAGGTCCCCCCTAGAGGAGGTTAGGACCCCCCTAGAGGAGGTTAGGTCCCCCCTAGAGGAGGTTAGGTCCCCCCTAGAGGAGGTTAGGTCCCCCCTAGAGAAGGTGAGGACCCCCCTAGAGGAGGTTAGGTCCCCCCTAGAGGAGGTTAGGTCCCCCCTAGAGAAGGTGAGGTCCCCCCTAGAGAAGGTGAGGTCCCCCCTAGAGGAGGTTAGGCCCCCCCCCCCCACTTAAATCATGTCCACATGGATAGGAAACTAAATAGATGTGCACACATCTTGTGTCCATATCTTTCTGTTTTGGTGGTCATGCCACACCGTGCACTGCATGCATGCACGTGCATGCATGCCACACCGTGCACGTGCATGCATGCCACACCGTGCACGTGCATGCATGCCACACCGTGCACGTGCATGCATGTCACACCGTGCACGTGCATGCATGCCACACCGTGCACCGCCACAACCTCTAACAGAACCAGAACCTCTAACAGAACCACTGACACAACCAGAACCACTGACACAACCAGGACCACAACCTCTAACAGAACCACTGACACAACCAGAACCAGAACCACTGACACAACCAGGACCACAACCTCGAACAGAACCACTGATACAACCAGAACCACTGACACAACCAGGACCCGAACCACTGACACAACCAGAACCACTGACAGAACCAGAACCTCTTAAAGAACCACAACCACAACCAGAACCACTAAACAGAACCACAACCACTAACACAACCAGAACCAGGACCAGAAACCTGTCTCTCTCAGGTCCTGATTTAGAACCTGAACCTGGTCTCTCTGTGGTCCTGGTTTAGAACCAGGACCACAGAGAGACCAGGTTCAGGTCTCTCTCAGGTTCTGGTTCTTCAGCCTCGCTGCACTCTGAGAATTTGCTCCTTTGTGTTTTTAATTTGCACTCTGCTCCTTAATCTCTGCCACAAAGAGGAGGGGGGGGGGGGCCCTCACCTGAAGGCTGGGAAGAAAACGTTTTTGAGACTTTAAAAAGTGACTGTAGGACTTAAAGCTGATCCAGTTCTGCTAACACTGAGACTGAAGAGACCCGAAGAGACCCGAAGAGACATGAAGAGACCTGCACCCCTCTGGGACCAGGGTTCAGTCTGCCAATATGGAAAATAATCTACAAATATGAAATATATAAAAGTAATAATGACAGGTCTGACTCAGGGTCAGTTTCCTCCCACAGTTAGACTGTTAAACTCCTGAACTCTGTGAAGACCTTCCAGAACATTCCTCTGTTGCATCTTGCTCATTATTTATCTAATGAATAGTTCCATTCAAAGCAGCTTTAAAAAGGAAGGTCTTCAGCCTGGATGTAAAAGCAGTCTTCGTTGCAGCGGACCTGCAGGTTTCTGGGAGTTTGATCCAGATGTTTGGAGCTGAACTCCTCCAGGTTCAGTTCTGACTCTGGGACACACTGGAACAAAGGCTGCTCCACAAACAAGTAAATATAGAATAAAAACAAGGGGTTTTCGCTTGTATTAAAGGTGGGGTGGGTAAGAACGGAGAAACCAGCTCCAGTGCGCTAGAATTTGAAAGTACACAACCGGAAAGAATCTGCCCCTTCCTTCAGACTTCCTCACAGAGCCCCCTCCAACACACACGAACGCACACATGACCAATGAGGGCACGAGATCAAGTTTGCACAGATGGAAGGCTGACAGGCAGGTAGGCCATCCAGTTACTTTAGCCGGGCCGAGGCAGATGATTGGCTGTGCTTTTTACAGCGCTACAGCTTCAAAGCATTTAATATATTCATTGCTATCGGGATGTTGAGAGCATTCCATGGAATATAACAAGTGTTTCTGAAGGGAATGACCGACCCCACCTTCACGTGAACACATCTGCAAATAGAACAAGTACAAAATGGCTTGGTGAGATTTGTTGAAGTAAAGATGTGATATTTAGATAAATGACATCTTGTATTTAGCTGGAAACTTATTCTGAACTATATTTGACCAAAATTAGGGAATTTGTTACAAAAAAAGCCAGAAATGCTCAGACGCTTTCTGTCTTCTGATGTTAGATGGAGATTTTCTTATAAAGTAAGATGTTCTTGAGACTTTGACTCAAAAAGATGCGTAAGATGCCTTTACTAAACAAAAGACTTAAGTTATCAGGTCTTATATCGAGTGTAACCAAATATTCTGACTAGAAATTAGAGAAATATACTTGGCATGATTTTACATTTGCAGACCAGAAGACCAGAGAGTTCTGGACGGTTTCTTCATGTAGCAGCAGATCAGACTTCAGTGGGTCTTCGTCATCTCTACTGTAGCTGCTGAGGGTCGAGGCTGGAAACCTGATACATGGAATAGAAGTCTGAAAATATGTAATCCAGACCGAGGTCTAATGACCGGGGGGGGGTCCTCAGAGATCACCGCTCTGAACTCTGGGAGTTTGTGCAGCTGCACCCCCCCCCCCCAGGGTCACTCAGTTCTCTCTCTGGAGGTCTGTCCCTGCAGAGGAACCTCATGTTTTAATAACCCTCAGAAACTCTGGCGCTCACCCTGCATCCGAAAACAGGTCGCTTGTAATAAGTAACAAAACCTGCCAATAGAACAAGTGAACATTTGCTTGGTTAGATTCCTTGAAATAAGAAGGGCTGTTTAGATAAATCACATCTTGAGATTAGCTGGAGAACTCATTTTGTGCTATATTTGACCAGAATCAGGACATTTTGTGTTACAAAATACGCCTGAAATGCTCAAAAGATTTCAGTTTTCTGATGTCAGTTGGTGATTTATTTGTTAAAACAAGATGAACCATCTTTTACTAAAACCACAGCAGCTTAAAGGACTTGTTTCATTTGAGATACAACTCAAATAAGATGTATCAAGAGTCTGGAAGATGCATTGTCTAAAAACAAGACCCTCTATCTCACTGCAGTGTTCCCTCTTCAGTTTTCAGGTGCAGATCATATTCTGACTGGATATTAGACTAATATACTGGGCAAGATTTAGAGTTTTTACAGTGTTGTTATAATGATCAGAATCAGGTTTATTCTAAGAAAACTATAATTACATAAACAAATATTGTATAATATAGCAGTATTTACATTTAAATAGAATTGGAATATGATAATACTAATAATGATTCAAGGCTTTTATTGTCATGTGTACAGAGCTACAGTGTAGATATGTACACATGACAATCTGAGGCTCCTCCAACAGAGCAACACAATAACACAGATAATAGTGCAAGGAGAGTCTACAAGTCATTGGAATATTGATATATATGAGTTGCAACAAAGTGATAAAAGTAGTGATTTTCCTATAATAGATTCAGCTGATTGGTTCAGACGTGTCTCAGCTGATTGGTTCAGACGTCTCTCAGCTGATTGGTTCAGACGTGTCTCAGCTGATTGGTTCAGACGTGTCTCAGCTGATTGGTTCAGACGTCTCTCTGCTGGACGCTCGTCCTCATTTGTTAGATTTCATCACAGCGTCTCTGACCCGTCTCTCACCCCCGCGGTTTGTCCCCAACGGGCCTCCGTACACCTCTCTTCTTCTGCACATATATTCCTGTAGTACACCTCTCTTCTTCTGCACATATATTCCTGTAGTACAACTCTCTTCTTCTGCACATATCAGGTAATGTTAGCAAGTAGTTCAACATAAAGCTTTGGGGACGAGTGGTGTAAACATTAGCTATGTAATAATTCAGGTAAAGTCTGATCTAACTGTAGATGTGTCTTCAACCAATGAAGGACAACTATTCTTAAACTTCACGTTCAAGTCTCGCAACAGATGTCAGTTCCTCCATTACATGAACATCATGAACAGTCCTCAACCTCAGGAGCATCATGAACATCAGGAGCATCATGAGCATCATGAACATCAGGAGCATCATGAGCATCATGAACATCATGAGCATCATGAACATCATGAACATCATGAGCATCATGAACATCAGGAGCATCATGAGCATCATGAACATCAGGAGCATCATGAGCATCATGAGCGTCATGAACATCAGGAGCATCATGAGCATCATGAACATCAGGAGCATCATGAACATCATGAGCATCATGAGCATCATGAGCGTCATGAGCATCATGAGCATCATGAACATCATGAACAGTCCTCAACCTCAGGAGCATCATGAACATCAGGAGCATCATGAACATCAGGAGCATCATGAGCATCATGAACATCAGGAGCATCATGAACATCATGAACATCAGGAGCATCATGAACATCAGGAGCATCATGAACATCAGGAGCATCATGAGCATCATGACATCAGGAGCATCATGAGCATCATGAACATCATGAGCATCATGAACATCATGAACATCAGAGCATCATGAACATCAGGAGCATCATGAGCATCATGAGCGTCATGAACATCAGGAGCATCATGAGCATCATGAACATCATGAGCATCATGAACATCATGAACATCATGAGCATCATGAACATCAGGAGCATCATGAGCATCATGAGCGTCATGAACATCAGGAGCATCATGAATCATGAACATCATGAGCATCATGAGCATCATGAACATCATGAGCATCATGAGCATCATGAGCGTCATGAGCATCATGAGCATCATGAACATCATGAACAGTCCTCAACCTCAGGAGCATCATGAACATCATGAGCATCATGAACATCAGGAGCATCATGAGCATCATGAACATCATGAGCATCATGAACATCATGAGCATCAGGAGCATCATGAGCATCATGAACATCATGAGCATCATGAGCATCAGGAGCATCAGGAGCATCATGAACCTCAGGAGCATCATGAACATCATGAACAGTCCTCAACCTCAGGAGCATCATGAACATCATGAACAGTCCTCAACCTCAGGAGCATCATGAACATCATGAACAGTCCTCAACCTCAGGAGCATCATGAACATCATGAACAGTCCTCAACCTCAGGAGCATCATGAGCATCATGAACAGTCCTCAACCTCAGAGCATCATGAACATCATGAACAGTCCTCAACCTCGGGAGCATCATGAACATCAGGAGCATCATGAACAGTCCTCAACCTCAGGAGCATCATGAACAGTCCTCAACCTCAGGAGCATCATGAACAGTCCTCAACCTCAGGAGCATCATGAACAGTCCTCAACCTCGGAGCATCATGAACATCAGGAGCATCATGAACAGTCCTCAACCTCAGGAGCATCATGAACATCAGGAGCATCATGAACAGTCCTCAACCTCAGGAGCATCATGAACATCATGAGCATCATGAGCATCATGAACATCATGAGTCCTCAACCTCAGGAGCATCTGCTGTCAAACATTCCCTATTCAGGACTTTTTTTACTTTTTTAATTTAGTTTG
The DNA here is from genome assembly GCA_011823955.1 of Dissostichus mawsoni. Taxonomy (NCBI): domain Eukaryota; kingdom Metazoa; phylum Chordata; class Actinopteri; order Perciformes; family Nototheniidae; genus Dissostichus; species Dissostichus mawsoni. Next base: position 40,819,860 of record JAAKFY010000022.1, read on the forward strand.
AATAGATTTATTAAAGAACAGAGAGGGCAAGAGTACACATCCTTTACTCAAGTAGAAGTACACACATCCTTTACTCAAGTAGAAGTACACACATCCTTTACTCAAGTAGAAGTACACACATCCTTTACTCAAGTAGAAGTACACACATCCTTTACTCAAGTAGAAGTACACACATCCTTTACTCAAGTAGAAGTACACACATCCTTTACTCAAGTAGAAGTACACACATCCTTTACTCAAGTAGAAGTACACACATCCTTTACTCAAGTAGAAGTACACACATCCTTTACTCAAGTAGAAGTACACACATCCTTTACTCAAGTAGAAGTACACACATCCTTTACTCAAGTAGAAGTACACACCTTTACTCAAGTAGAAGTACACACATCCTTTACTCAAGTAGAAGTACACACATCCTTTACTCAAGTAGAAGTACACACATCCTTTACTCAAGTAGAAGTACAGATACTCGTGTTTAAAAATACTCTGGTGAAAGTAGAAGTACTGACTAAACTTCTTTACTCAAGTCAAAGTAAAGAGGCTTTGAAATGTACTTCAGTAAAAAGTACCCATAACTAGCAGCTGTTTTAAAGAGTACCTGACCTCCCTTTATATTAATAGAACAATAATGTCATTGTTAGCTAATGAATGTTTCCATGCTGAACAACGGCAACATGACAACGTTTCATTGGTCCCTCTTCTTTAGAGAAGACCAGGAAATGATGGATACACGGATCGTGTTCAAATCAATAGGCACGCAATGACTCTAAATAATAATGATCACGCCACCAAACACACATTCAGACTAAAGGAACCAGCCTGTTTGGAACATGGAAGAAGTAGAAAGTACAGGTATTTGGGTTCAACATGGAAGAAGTAGAAAGTACAGGTATTTGGGTTCAACATGGAAGAAGTAGAAAGTACAGGTATTTGGGTTCAACATGTAAGAAGTAGAAAGTACAGGTATTTGGGTTCAACATGTAAGAAGTAGAAAGTACAGGTATTTGGGTTCAACATGTAAGAAGTAGAAAGTACAGGTATTTGGGTTCAACATGTAAGAAGTAGAAAGTACAGGTATTTGGTTCAACATGTAAGAAGTAGAAAGTACAGGTATTTGGGTTCAACATGTAAGAAGTAGAAAGTACAGGTATTTGGGTTCAACATGTAAGAAGTAGAAAGTACAGGTATTTGGGTTCAACATGTAAGAAGTAGAAAGTACAGGTATTTGGGTTCAACATGTGAAGTAGAAAGTACAGGTATTTGGTTCAACATGTAAGAAGTAGAAAGTACAGGTATTTGGTTCAACATGGAAGAAGTAGAAAGTACAGGTATTTGGGTTCAACATGTAAGAAGTAGAAAGTACAGGTATTTGGTTCAACATGTAAGAAGTAGAAAGTACAGGTATTTGGGTTCAACATGTAAGAAGTAGAAAGTACAGGTATTTGGGTTCAACATGTAAGAAGTAGAAAGTACAGGTATTTGGGTTCAACATGTAAGAAGTAGAAAGTACAGGTATTTGGTTCAAATGTAAGAAGTAGAAAGTACAGGTATTTGGGTTCAACATGTAAGAAGTAGAAAGTACAGGTATTTGGGTTCAACATGTAAGAAGTAGAAAGTACAGGTATTTGGGTTCAACATGTAAGAAGTAGAAAGTACAGGTATTTGGGTTCAACATGTAAGAAGTAGAAAGTACAGGTATTTGGTTCAACATGTAAGAAGTAGAAAGTACAGGTATTTGGGTTCAACATGTAAGAAGTAGAAAGTACAGGTATTTGGGTTCAACATGTAAGAAGTAGAAAGTACAGGTATTTGGGTTCAACATGTAAGAAGTAGAAAGTACAGGTATTTGGTTCAACATGTAAGAAGTAGAAAGTACAGGTATTTGGGTTCAACATGTAAGAAGTAGAAAGTACAGGTATTTGGGTTCAACATGTAAGAAGTAGAAAGTACAGGTATTTGGGTTCAACATGTAAGAAGTAGAAAGTACAGGTATTTGGTTCAACATGTAAGAAGTAGAAAGTACAGGTATTTGGGTTCAACATGTAAGAAGTAGAAAGTACAGGTATTTGTTCAACATGTAAGAAGTAGAAAGTACAGGTATTTGGTTCAACATGTAAGAAGTAGAAAGTACAGGTATTTGGGTTCAACATGTAAGAAGTAGAAAGTACAGGTATTTGTTCAACATGTAAGAAGTAGAAAGTACAGGTATTTGGGTTCAACATGTAAGAAGTAGAAAGTACAGGTATTTGGGTTCAACATGTAAGAAGTAGAAAGTACAGGTATTTGGGTTCAACATGTAAGAAGTAGAAAGTACAGGTATTTGGGTTCAACATGTAAGAAGTAGAAAGTACAGGTATTTGGGTTCAAATGTAAGAAGTAGAAAGTACAGGTATTTGGGTTCAACATGTAAGAAGTAGAAAGTACAGGTATTTGGGTTCAACATGTAAGAAGTAGAAAGTACAGGTATTTGGGTTCAAATGTAAGAAGTAGAAAGTACAGGTATTTGGGTTCAACATGTAAGAAGTAGAAAGTACAGGTATTTGGTTCAACATGTAAGAAGTAGAAAGTACAGGTATTGTGTTCAACATGTAAGAAGTAGAAAGTACAGGTATTTGGGTTCAACATGTAAGAAGTAGAAAGTACAGGTATTTGGGTTCAACATGTAAGAAGTAGAAAGTACAGGTATTTGGGTTCAACATGTAAGAAGTAGAAAGTACAGGTATTTGGGTTCAACATGTAAGAAGTAGAAAGTACAGGTATTTGGGTTCAACATGTAAGAAGTAGAAAGTACAGGTATTTGGGTTCAACATGTAAGAAGTAGAAAGTACAGGTATTTGGGTTCAACATGTAAGAAGTAGAAAGTACAGGTATTTGGGTTCAACATGTAAGAAGTAGAAAGTACAGGTATTTGGGTTCAACATGTAAGAAGTAGAAAGTACAGGTATTTGGGTTCAAAGTAAGAAGTAGAAAGTACAGGTATTTGGGTTCAACATGTAAGAAGTAGAAAGTACAGGTATTTGGGTTCAACATGTAAGAAGTAGAAAGTACAGGTATTTGGTTCAACATGTAAGAAGTAGAAAGTACAGGTATTTGGGTTCAACATGTAAGAAGTAGAAAGTACAGGTATTTGGTTCAACATGTAAGAAGTAGAAAGTACAGGTATTTGTGTTCAACATGTAAGAAGTAGAAAGTACAGGTATTTGGGTTCAACATGTAAGAAGTAGAAAGTACAGGTATTTGGGTTCAACATGTAAGAAGTAGAAAGTACAGGTATTTGGGTTCAACATGTAAGAAGTAGAAAGTACAGGTATTTGGGTTCAACATGTAAGAAGTAGAAAGTACAGGTATTTGGGTTCAACATGTAAGAAGTAGAAAGTACAGGTATTTGGTTCAACATGTAAGAAGTAGAAAGTACAGGTATTTGGGTTCAAATGTAAGAAGTAGAAAGTACAGGTATTTGGGTTCAAATGTAAGAAGTAGAAAGTACAGGTATTTGGGTTCAACATGTAAGAAGTAGAAAGTACAGGTATTTGGGTTCAACATGTAAGAAGTAGAAAGTACAGGTATTTGGGTTCAACATGTAAGAAGTAGAAAGTACAGGTATTTGTTCAACATGTAAGAAGTAGAAAGTACAGGTATTTGTTCAACATGTAAGAAGTAGAAAGTACAGGTATTTGGTTCAACATGTAAGAAGTAGAAAGTACAGGTATTTGGGTTCAACATGTAAGAAGTAGAAAGTACAGGTATTTGGTTCAACATGTAAGAAGTAGAAAGTACAGGTATTTGGGTTCAACATGTAAGAAGTAGAAAGTACAGGTATTTGGGTTCAACATGTAAGAAGTAGAAAGTACAGGTATTTGGGTTCAACATGTAAGAAGTAGAAAGTACAGGTATTTGTGTTCAACATGTAAGAAGTAGAAAGTACAGGTATTTGGTTCAACATGTAAGAAGTAGAAAGTACAGGTATTTGGGTTCAACATGTAAGAAGTAGAAAGTACAGGTATTTGGGTTCAACATGTAAGAAGTAGAAAGTACAGGTATTTGGGTTCAACATGGAAGAAGTAGAAAGTACAGGTATTTGGGTTCAAATGTAAGAAGTAGAAAGTACAGGTATTTGGTTCAACATGTAAGAAGTAGAAAGTACAGGTATTTGGTTCAACATGTAAGAAGTAGAAAGTACAGGTATTTGGTTCAACATGTAAGAAGTAGAAAGTACAGGTATTTGGGTTCAACATGTAAGAAGTAGAAAGTACAGGTATTTGGGTTCAACATGTAAGAAGTAGAAAGTACAGGTATTTGTGTTCAAATGTAGAAGATAAAGTACAGGTATTTGTGTTCAACATGTAAGAAGTAGAAAGTACAGGTATTTGGATTCACATGTAAGAAGTAGAAAGTACAGGTATTTGTGTTCAATGTAAGAGTAGAAAGTACAGGTATTTGTGTTCAACATGTAGAGTAGAAAGTACAGGTATGAGTTTCAAATGTAAGAAGTAGAAAGTACAGGTATTTGGGTTCAACATGTAAGAAGTAGAAAGTACAGGTATTTGTGTTCAACATGTAAGAAGTAGAAAGTACAGGTATTTGGGTTCAACATGTAAGAAGTAGAAAGTACAGGTATTTGGTTCAACATGGAAGAAGTAAAAGTACAGGTATTTGGTTCAAATGGAAGAATAGAAGTACAGGTATTTGGGTTCAACATGGAAGAAGTAGAAATTACAGTATTTGGGTTCAACATGTAAGAAGTAAAATTACAGGTATTTTGGTGCAACATGTAAGAAGTAGAAAGTACAGGTATTTGGGTTCAACATGTAAGAAGTAGAAGTACAGGTATTTGTGTTCAACATGTAAGAAGTAGAAAGTACAGGTATTTGTGTTCAACATGTAAGAAGTAGAAAGTACAGGTATTTGTGTTCAACATGTAAGAGTAGAAAGTACAGGTATTTGGGTTCAACAGTAAGAAGTAGAAGTACAGGTATTTGGGTTTCAACATGTAGAGTAGAAGTACAGGTATTTGGTTCACATGTAAGAATAGAAAGTACAGGTATTTGTGTTTCAAAGTGTAAGAAGTAGAAAGTACAGGTATTTGGGTTCAACATGTAAGAAGTAAAAGTACAGGTATTTGTGTTCAACATGTAAGAAGTAGAAAGTACAGGTATTTGTGTTCAACATGTAAGAAGTAGAAAGTACAGGTATTTGGGTTCAACATGTAAGAAGTAGAAGTACAGGTATTTGTGTTCAATGTAAGAAGTAGAAAGTACAGGTATTGTGTTCAACATGAAGAAGTTAAAGTACAGGTATTTTGTTCACATGTAAGAAGTAGAAAGTACAGGTATTTGTGTTCAACATGGAAGAGTAGAAAGTTACAGGTATTTGTGTTCAACATGTAAGAAGTAGAAAGTACAGGTATTTGTGTTCAACATGGAAGAAGTAGAAAGTACAGGTATTTGGGTTCAACATGGAAGAAGTAGAAAGTACAGGTATTTGGGTTCAAAATGTAAGAAGTAGAAAGTACAGGTATTTGGGTTCAAATGGAGAAGTAGAAAGTACAGGTATTTGGGTTCAACATGTAAGAGTAGAAAGTACAGGTATTTGGGTTCAAAATGGAAGAAGTAGAAAGTACAGGTATTTGGGTTCAACATGGAAGAAGTAGAAAGTACAGGTATTTGGGTTCACATGTAAGAAGTAGAAGTACAGGTAGTGGTTCAAATGTAAGAAGTAGAAAGTACAGGTTATTTGGTTCACATGTAAGAAGTAGAAAGTACAGGTATTTGTGTTCAACATGTAAGAAGTAGAAAGTACAGGTATTTGGTGTTCAACATGTAAGAAGTAGAAAGTACAGGTATTTGGGTTCAACATGTAAGAAGTAGAAAGTACAGGTATTTGGTTCAACATGTAAAAGTAGAAAGTACAGGTATTTGGGTTCAACATGTAAGAAGTAGTAAAGTACAGGTATTTGGGTTCAACATGTAAGAAGTAGAAAGTACGGTATTTGGGTTCAACATGTAAGAAGTAGAAAGTACAGGTATTTGGGTTCAACATGTAAGAAGTAGAAAGTACAGGTATTTGGGTTCAACATGTAAGAAGTAGAAAGTACAGGTATTTGGTTCAACATGTAAGAAGTAGAAAGTACAGGTATTTGGGTTCAAATGTAGAAGTAGAAAGTACAGGTATTTGGGTTCAAATGGAAGAAGTAGAAAGTACAGGTATTTGGGTTCAACATGTAAGAAGTAGAAAGTACAGGTATTTGGTTCAACATGTAAGAAGTAGAAAGTACAGGTATTTGTTCAACATGTAAGAAGTAGAAAGTACAGGTATTTGGGTTCAACATGTAAAGTAGAAAGTACAGGTATTTGTGTTCAACATGTAAGAAGTAGAAAGTACAGGTATTTGGTTCAACATGTAAGAAGTAGAAAGTACAGGTATTTGGTTCAACATGTAAGAAGTAGAAAGTACAGGTATTTGGGTTCAACATGTAAGAAGTAGAAAGTACAGGTATTTGGGTTCAACATGTAAGAAGTAGAAATACAGGTATTTGGGTTCAAAATGTAAGAAGTAGAAAGTACAGGTATTTGGGTTCAACATGTAGAAGTAGAAGTACAGGTTTTGGTTCAAAATGTAAGAAGTAGAAAGTACAGGTATTTGGGTTCAAATGGAAGAAGTAGAAAGTACAGGTATTTTGGTTCAACATGTAAGAAGTAGAAAGTACAGGTATTTGGGTTCAAAATGGAAGTAGAAGTACAGGTATTTGGGTTCAACATGTAAGAAGTAGAAAGTACAAAAATGTAAGAAGAGAAAGTACAGGTATTTGGGTTCAACATGTAAGATAGAAAGTAGGTATTTGTGTTCAAACATGTAAGAGTAGAAAGTACAGTATTTGTGTTCAACATGTAAGAAGTAGAAAGTACAGGTATTGCGTTCAACATGTAAGAAGTAGAAAGTACAGGTATTTTGGGTTCAACATGTAAGAAGTAGAAAGTACAGGTATTGGGTTCAAATGGAAGAAGTAGAAAGTACAGGTATTTGGTTCAACATGTAAGAAGTTGAAAGTACAGGTATTTGAGTTCAACATGTAAGAAGTAGAAAGTACAGGTATTTGGGTTCAACATGTAAGAGTAGAAAGTACAGGTATTTGGGTTCAACTGTAAGAAGTAGAAAGTACAGGTATTTGGTTCAACATGTAAGAAGTAGAAAGTACAGGTATTTGGTTCAACATGTAAGAAGTAGAAAGTACAGGTATTTGGTTCAAATGGAAGAAGTAGAAAGTACAGGTATTTGGGTTCAACATGTAAGAAGTAGAAAGTACAGGTATTTGGGTTCAACATGTAAGAAGTAGAAAGTACAGGTATTTGGGTTCAACATGTAAGAAGTAGAAAGTACAGGTATTTGGGTTCAACATGTAAGAAGTAGAAAGTACAGGTATTTGTGTTCAACATGTAAGAAGTAGAAAGTACAGGTATTTGTTTCAACATGTGAAGTAGAAAGTACAGGTATTTGGGTTCAACATGTAAGAAGTAGAAAGTACAGGTATTGTGTTCAACATGTAAGAAGTAGAAAGTACAGGTATTGTGTTCAACATGTAAGAAGTAGAAAGTACAGGTATTTGTTCAACATGTAAGAAGTAGAAAGTACAGGTATTTGGGTTCAACATGTAAGAAGTAGAAAGTACAGGTATTTGGGTTCAACATGTAAGAAGTAGAAAGTACAGGTATTTGGGTTCAAATGTAAGAAGTAGAAAGTACAGGTATTTGTTCAAATGTAAGAAGTAGAAAGTACAGGTATTTGGGTTCAACATGTAAGTAGAAAGTACAGGTATTTGGTTCAACATGGAAGAAGTAGAAAGTACAGGTATTTGGTTCAACATGGAAGAAGTAGAAAGTACAGGTATTTGGTTCAAAATGTAAGAAGTAGAAAGTACAGGTATTTGGGTTCAAATGTAAGAAGTAGAAAGTACAGGTATTTGGTTCAACATGTAAGAAGTAGAAAGTACAGGTATTTGGTTCAACATGTAAGAAGTAGAAAGTAGGTTTTGGGTTCAACATGTAAGAAGTAGAAAGTACAGGTATTTGGGTTCAACATGTAAGAAGTAGAAAGTACAGGTATTTGTGTTAAACATGTAAGAAGTAGAAAGTACAGGTATTTGTGTTCAACATGTAAGAAGTAGAAAGTACAGGTATTTGGGTTCAACATGTAAAGTAGAAAGTACAGGTATTTGTGTTCAACATGTAAGAAGTAGAAGTTCAGGTATTTGTGTTCAACATGTAAGAAGTAGAAAGTACAGGTATTTGTGTTCAACATGTAAGAAGTAGAAAGTACAGGTATGGTTTTCAACATGTAAGAAGTAGAAAGTACAGGTATTTGGGTTCAACATGTAAGAAGTAGAAGTACAGGTATTTGTGTTCAACATGTAAGAAGTAGAAAGTACAGTATTTGGGTTCAACATGTAAGAAGTAGAAGTACAGGTATTTGGGTTCAACATGGAAGAAGTAGAAAGTACAGGTATTTGGGTTCAAAATGGAAGAAGTAGAAAGTACAGGTATTTGGGTTCAACATGGAAGAAGTAGAAATTACAGGTATTTGGGTTCAACATGTAAGAAGTAGAAAGTACAGGTATTTGTGTTCAACATGTAAGAAGTAGAAAGTACAGGTATTTGTGTTCAACATGTAAGAAGTAGAAAGTTCAGGTATTAGGGTTCAACATGTTAGAAGTAGAAAGTTCAGGTATTTGGGTTCACATGTAAGAAGTAGAAAGTACGGTATTTGGGTTCACATGTAAGAAGTAGAAAGTACAGGTATTTGGGTTCAACATGTTAGAAGTAGAAAGTACAGGTATTTGGGTTCAAAATGGAAGAAGTAGAAAGTACAGGTATTTGGGTTAAACTGTAAGAAGTAGAAGTACAGGTATTTGTGTTCAACATGTAAGAAGTAGAAAGTACAGGTATTTGGGTTCAACATGTAAGAAGTAGAAAGTACAGTATTTGGGTTCAACATGTAAGAAGTAGAAAGTACAGGTATTTGGGTTCAACATGTAAGAAGTAGAAAGTACAGGTATTTGGGTTCAACATGTAAGAAGTAGAAAGTACAGGTATTTGGGTTCAACATGTAAGAAGTAGAAAGTACAGGTATTTGGGTTCAACATGGAAGAAGTAGAAAGTACAGGTATTTGTGTTCAACATGTAAGAGTAGAAAGTTCAGGTATTAGGGTTCAACATGTTAGAAGTAGAAAGTTCAGGTATTAGGGTTCAACATGTAAGAAGTAGAAAGTACAGGTATTTGGGTTCAACATGTTAGAAGTAGAAAGTACAGGTATTTGTGTTCAAAATGGAAGAAGTAGAAAGTACAGGTATTTGGGTTAAACATGTAAGAAGTAGAAAGTACAGGTATTTGGGTTCAACATGTAAGAAGTAGAAAGTACAGGTATTTGGGTTCAACATGTAAGAAGTAGAAAGTACAGGTATTTGGGTTCAACATGTAAGAAGTAGAAAGTACAGGTATTTGGGTTCAAAGTGTAAGAAGTAGAAAGTACAGGCATTTGAGTTCAACATGTAAGAAGTAGAAGTACAGGTATTTGGGTTCAACATGTAAGAAGTAGAAAGTACAGGTATTTGGGTTCAACATGTTAGAAGTAGAAAGTACAGGTATTTGGGTTCAAAATGGAAGAAGTAGAAAGTACAGGTATTTGGGTTACATGTAGAAGTAGAAAGTACAGGTATTTGTGTTCAACATGTAAGAAGTAGAAAGTACAGGTATTTGGGTTCAACATGTAAGAAGTAGAAAGTACAGGTATTTGGTTCAACATGTAAGAAGTAGAAAGTACAGGTATTTGTGTTAAACATGTAAGAAGTAGAAGTACAGGTATTTGTGTTCAACATGTAAGAAGTAGAAAGTACAGGTATTTGGGTTCAACATGTAAGAAGTAGAAAGTACAGGTATTTGGGTTCAACATGGAAGAAGTAGAAAGTCAGGTATTTGGGTTCAATGTAAGAAGTAGAAAGTACAGGTATTAGTGTTCAACATGTAAGAAGTAGAAAGTACAGGTATTTGAGTTCAACATGTAAGAAGTAGAAAGTACAGGTATTTGGTTCAACATGAAGAAGTAGAAAGTACAGGTATTTGGGTTCAAAATGTAAGAAGTAGAAAGTACAGGTATTTGGTTCAACATGTAAGAAGTAGAAAGTACAGGTATTTGGGTTCAACATGTAAGAAGTAGAAAGTACAGGTATTTGGGTTCAACATGTAAGAAGTAGAAAGTACAGGTATTTGGGTTCAACATGTAAGAGTAGAAAGTACAGGTATTAGTGTTCAACATGTAAGAAGTAGAAGTACAGGTATTTGAGTTCACATGTAGAAGTAGAAAGTACAGGTATTTGGGTTCAACATGGAAGAAGTAGAAAGTACAGGTATTTGGGTTCAAAATGTAAGAAGTAGAAAGTACAGGTATTTGGTTCAACATGTAAGAAGTAGAAAGTACAGGTATTTGGTTCAACATGTAAAAGTAGAAAGTACAGGTATTTGGGTTCAAAATGTAAGAAAGTAGAAAGTACAGGTATTTGGTTCAAAATGGAAGAAGTAGAAAGTACAGGTATTTGTGTTCAACATGTAAGAAGTAGAAAGTACAGGTATTTGTGTTCAACATGTAAGAAGTAGAAAGTACAGGTATTTGTTGTTCAACATGTAAGAAGTAGAAAGTACAGGTATTTGGGTTCAACATGTAAGAAGTCAAAGTAAAAAGTGGTCAGCAAAATAAGTACTGGAGTAAAGTACTGATACCAAAAAAGTAACGAAGTATTTGTACTCCACTACTCCCTCCTCTGTTAAGAACATGTATGAACATCACACGTGTCGTCAGGGTAGAGAGATAAATTATGAGAAACAGTTTGATATTTCAGATCTGAGTTATTAAACGTTTTTGTCCCTGATGTTTGTTAGCGTCCTGCAGACATGTGACTGCATGCCGATGACATCACAGCTCATTAGCATACTGACACGCCCCACACCCGTCTCCTCAGGGTTCAAGCTGAAGCACTTCCTGCGAGACAACGAGACGATGAGCACTTCCTGCTGAGGAACGCCTCGATGTCCGAGGAGAACGTGCTTCTGATCCGAGACGCCGACGTCAACCTGGAGAAGGTGAGGCGTTCTGCTCAAAACATGGAATTAATATGGAATTTAAATATGAAGAATAGAATTAATAAAAGTCCTAAAATATGGAATTGATTATGAATGAATAATTTAAATAGATATATAAAATATGGCATCTACCAATTTAGAATTAGAAAAATAAATGAAATATGAATTGAAACCCTAACATGTTGTAGATTTAAGTCTGAAGTAAATTAAAATATGAATTGAAATTCTGAAATATTTAGTAATTGATCACAAGTCTGAGATCATGGAGGAAAATGAGCCAGAGAATTCAGATTAAAGGAGATCAATCTTCTTAAGTATCTTTTCTTTATGCTTCCTAGTTAACATGAAGCCGTCTGGCTCTTTTCAAAGAGTTTTATCATCAGATGCTCAGCAGCTGCAGCTTCTTCTGCCCTGAGCTCCTCCAACAATAAAACACATCATAACATACAACAATACAGATCAAAAGCAGAAATCAATATACATGTCACAGAATATGATATGTACAAGAACAGAATATGAAATTAAATAATGTAAAGTGAGACTAAATTAAATCCGGTGTATTACTTTTCCGCTGTAACAATGTAAATTTCCCCTCTGGGACGAATAAAGGGATTCTGATGATTTCTGGTTCTGATGATTTCTGATTCTGATGATTTCTGATTCTGATTATTTCTGTGCTGATGATTTCTGGTTCTGATGATTTCTGACTCTGGTTCTGATGATTTCTGATTCTGATGATTTCTGGTTCTGATGATTTCTGATTCTGATGATTACTGACTCTGATTCTGATGATTTCTGGTGCAGATGATTTCTGGTTCTGATGATTTCTGACTCTGGTTCTGATGATTTCTGATTCTGATGATTTCTGATTCTGATGATTTCTGGTGCTGATGATTTCTGACTCTGGTTCTGATGATTTCTGATTCTGATGATTTCTGGTTCTGATGATTTCTGATTCTGATGATTTCTGATTCTGATGATTTCTGGTGCTGATGATTTCTGGTGCTGATGATTTCTGACTGGTTATGGTTCTGATGATTTCTGATTCTGATGATTTCTGACTCTGATTCTGATCATTTCTGGTGCAGATGATTTCTGGTTCTGATGATTTCTGACTCTGGTTCTGATGATTTCTGATTCTGATGATTTCTGGTGCTGATTTTTCTGGTTCTGATGATTTCTGACTCTGGTTCTGATGATTTCTGATTCTGATGATTTCTGGTTCTGATGATTTCTGATTCTGATGATTTCTGACTGATGATTTCTGGTGCAGATGATTTCTGGTTCTGATGATTTCTGACTCTGGTTCTGATGATTTCTGATTCTGATGATTTCTGATTCTGATGATTTCTGGTGCTGATGATTTCTGACTCTGGTTCTGATGATTTCTGATTCAGATGATTTCTGGTTCTGATGATTTCTGACTCTGATTCTGATGATTTCTGATTCTGATGATTTCTGGTGCTGATGATTTCTGACTGTTATGGTTCTGATGATTTCTGATTCTGATAATTTCTGGTGCAGATGATTTCTGGTTCTGATGATTTCTGACTCTGGTTCTGATGATTTCTGATTCTGATGATTTCTGGTGCTGATGATTTCTGACTCTGGTTCTGATGATTTCTGATTCTGATGATTTCTGGTTCTGATGATTTCTGGTTCTGGTTCTGATGATTTCTGATTCTGACGATTTCATGTTATGATTTATGGTTCTGATGATTTCTGGTGCTGATGATTTATGGTTCTGATGATTTCTGGTTCTGATGATTTCTGATTCTGATGATTTCTGGTTCTGATGATTTCTGACTCTGGTTCTGATGATTTCTGGTTCTGATGATTTCTGACTCTGGTTCTGGTTCTGATGATTTCTGATTCTGATGATTTCTGGTTCTGACTCTGGTTCTGATGATTTCTGATTCGGAAGATTTCTGATTCTGATGATTTCTGATTCTGACGATTTCTGGTTATGATTTCTAGTTCTGATGATTTCTGGTGCTGATGATTTATGGTTCTGATGATTTCTGATTCTGATGATTTCTGATGCTGACGATTTCTGGTGCTGATGATTTCTGACTCTGGTTCTGATGATTTCTGGTTCTGATGATTTCTGACTCTGGTTCTGATGATTTCTGGTTCTGATGATTTCTGACTCTGGTTCTGATGATTTCTGATTCTGATGATTTCTGATTATGTCTGGTGCTGATGATTTATGGTTCTGATGATTTCTGATGCTGACGATTTCTGGTGCTGACGATTTCTGGTGCTGACGATTTCTAGTTCTGATGATTTCTGACTCTGGTTCTGATGATTTCTGGTTCTGATGATTTCTGACTCTGGTTCTGATGATTTCTGACTCTGGTTCTGATGATTTTCTGGTTCTGATGATTTCTGACTGGTTCTGGTTCTGATGATTTCTGATTCTGATGATTTCTGATTCTGATTATTTCTAGTGCTGAAGATTTCTGGTTCTGACTCTGGTTCTGATGATTTCTGATTCGGAAGATTTCTGGTGCTGATGATTTCTCATTCTGATTCTGATGATTTCTGATTCTGACGATTTCTGGTTCTGATTTCTGGTGCTGATGATTTCTGACTCTGGTGCTGATGATTTCTGGTGCTGATGATTTCTGGTTCTGATGATTTCTGATTCTGATTATTTCTGGTGCTGAAGATTTCTGGTTCTGACTCTGGTTCTGATGATTTCTGATTCGGAAGATTTCTGGTGCTGATGATTTCTCATTCTGATGATTTCTGATTCTGATGATTTCTGGTTCTGATTTCTGGTGCTGATGATTTCTGACTCTGATTCTGATGATTTCTGGTGCTGATGATTTCTGGTTCTGACTCTGGTTCTGGTGATTTCTGATTCGGAAGATTTCTGGTGCTGATGATTTCTCATTCTGATTCTGATGATTTCTGGTTCTGATTTATGGTTCTGATGATTTCTGGTGCTGATGATTTCTGGTGCTGATGATTTATGGTTCTGATGATTTCTGATTCTGATGATTTCTGATGCTGACGATTTCTGGTGCTGACGATTTCTGATTCTTATGATTTCTAGTTCTGATGATTTCTGACTCTGGTGCTGATGATTTCTGGTGCTGATGATTTCTGATTTTGATGATTTCTGGTTCTGATGATTTCTGGTTTCTGCCCCCCCCCCCCCCTCTCAGGTGCTTCTGAAGGGGTACGGCGTGCACCTGCAGGACCTGTGTCCCGGGCGGGGGGCGCCGGCTGCAGGACTTCGTGACGCTGGCTGACCTCGGCTGGCGGCTGGTTTACAGGAAGTGATCTGCAGCGCACCCATTGGCTGGCTGGACGCCGCTGAGAAACTCTTCCTGGACAACCTGGACTTCCTGAAGCCCGTCCAGGTGAACTCACCTGTAGAGTCAACACTAGAGCAAACATGAAGTCAAGATATCATACCATAGAAAATTATTAATATACGGAAAGAGAGTTTTATGTTTATCTGAATAATAGTGAGATGGGACCAACATTTCTTTATTTCTTTATTCTACGGTGGCTGAGAAAACTATTTAGACTCTTTTCAACATTTGGACTTTTCTCAGAAAATAGACTTTTTTCCCCAAAAAATAGACTTTTCTTCTTTTTTCACCATTTGGACTTTTTTTTACAAAGTCAAGACTTTTCTCTCAGTTTAGACTCAGCACAGAATCAGGGAACATTACTGGAGATTTAAAATTCTTCCTTTTACTTTTTTGTTGTTGTATTAGTTTAATTACTGAAATATATCTCAGGGTTTTTGGATGTTTTGCAGAAGAGTAGGAATCACACATTTACTGAAAATATATATCAAACTATCCCCAAATACAGATAAACACCAGTAGAAAGGTTCCAAAGAATACACACTTTAACTTTCCTTACTTTCAGAGCGGTGTGTGTGTTTGTGTCTTTTGTTTCAGAGATCTACGATCTGCTGACGGTCTGAAAAGTTTCCACAGGAACCGGGAGAGAAATCCTAAAAATCCTCAGTTTAGTTTCAGGGATTCAGCTGTGATAGAGTTTAAAGAGTCTCTACTTTAAAGAGTTTTCTCCTGCTGATGTTCAGGTGTATATCAGTATGTAGTGTCTCTACTTTAAAGAGTCCTCTCCTGCTGATGTTCAGGTGTATATCAGTATGAAGTGTCTCTACTTTAAAGAGTCCTCTCCTGCTGATGTTCAGGTGTATATCATATGTAGTGTCTCTACTTTAAAGAGTCCTCTCCTGCTGATGTTCAGGTGTATATCAGTATGTAGTGTCTCTACTTTAAAGAGTCCTCTCCTGCTGATGTTCAGGTGTATATCAGTATGTAGTGTCTCTACTTTAAAGAGTCCTCTCCTGCTGATGTTCAGGTGTATATCAGTATGTAGTGTCTCTACTTTAAAGAGTCCTCTCCTGCTGATGTTCAGGTGTATATCAGTATGTAGTGTCTCTACTTTAAAGAGTCCTCTCCTGCTGATGTTCAGGTGTATATCAGTATGTAGTATCTCTACTTTAAAGAGTCCTCTCCTGCTGATGTTCAGGTGTATATCAGTATGTAGTGTCTCTACTTTAAAGAGTCCTCTCCTGCTGATGTTCAGGTGTATATCAGTATGTAGTGTCTCTACTTTAAAGAGTCCTCTCCTGCTGATGTTCAGGTGTATATCAGTATGTAGTGTCTCTACTTTAAAGAGTCCTCTCCTGCTGATGTTCAGGTGTATAGTATGTAGTGTCTCTACTTTAAAGAGTCCTCTCCTGCTGATGTTCAGGTGTATATCAGTATGTAGTGTCTCTACTTTAAAGAGTCCTCTCCTGCTGATGTTCAGGTGTATATCAGTATGTAGTGTCTCTACTTTAAAGAGTCCTCTCCTGTTTCTCAGATGAGCGTTCGCACCGATCCAGAGGCCATCCGGCTCGTTGCAGGAGCAACAAACAAACTGCTGGACAGCCTGGGGGTTTGGCTGTGGAGGTGAGACACCTGTCTGTCTGTCTGTCTGTCTGTCTGTCTGAAGTCTGAAGTCTGACTTGTCCCTCAACTTCTTACTTTTCCCAAAATATTCAAATTCAGACTTTTTTCAAAAATTCAGACCTTTTTCAAATAATATGTCAATCCATTTTTTCACCTGAAAAATCCATTTTTTTTATCGAAATTAAGTTTTCCATCAATTCCAAAAGTTTTTCAAAAAATTCTGAATTTCCCGTCAACAAACTGAACCCTCCTTACTTCCTACAGACCAATGTTTGTTTTTCACAGCTGACGTTAAAAAGACGGACTTCTTTCTGCGGATTGATACGACCGCACAAAGTCCTTTTTCAGAGCGTAGTCACGTTACCCAGAATTAGCAACCTCCAAATCGACCAATCAGGATCGAGTATTCGGTTAAGCCGTGTAATAAATATTTGTATTTATCTAAAACCTGACGAACTCTCCTTCGTGTTTCCTTGACCTCAGCATCGTGTGTGTGTGTGTGTGTGTGTGTGTGTGTGTGTGTGTGTGTGTGTGTGTGTGTGTGTGTGTGTGTGTGTGTGTGTGTGTGTGTGTGTGTGTGTGTGGTGTGTGGTGTGTGTGTGTGTGTGTGTCTTCTTATCTAAATTGTTTTTCTTTCTTCAGTTTATGAGCTTTATTTTTGAAATGCTTGATAAAAGGAAGTGTGTGGGTTGTGGGCATGAAGTCATGGGTGTTACGGTTATGGAGCAGGCAGGACCCAAATGCAGATTCCAAAGAAAATCCTTTATTTCAAGGCAAAGCTGGCAAAAAACAGAACACTACCCCGTGACACAGTCCAAGACAAACAATGAACCGACAGGGGAACACAGGGAAAGACAAGACTAAATACAGAGAGGGGTAATCACGAGACGAGAAACAGCCGGGCAGGGGAGGAGAAACACAAGGGCAACAGGTGAACACAATCAGACAATCAGACACACCAGGGAAACTAACAACAGGGAGGAAAACACAGGGAGAAGGACCAGACAAGAGACAGGGAGGAAAACACAGGGAGAAGGACCAGACAAGAGACAGGGAGGAAAACACAGGGAGAAGGAACAGACAAGAGACAGGGAGGAAAACACAGGGAGAAGGACCAGACAAGAGACAGGGAGGAACACACAGGGAAAGGACCAGACAAGAGACAGGGAGGAAAACAGGGAGAAGGACCAGACAAGAGACAGGGAGGAACACACAGGGAGAAGGCCAGACAAGAGACAGGGAGGAACACACAGGAGAAGGACCAGACAAGAGACAGGGAGGAACACACAGGAGAAGGACCAGACAAGAGACAGGGAGGAAAACACAGGAGAAGGACCAGACAAGAGACAGGGAGGAAACACAGGGAGAAGGACCAGACAAGAGACAGGGAGGAACACACAGGGAGAAGGACCAGACAAGAGACAGGGAGGAACACACAGGGAGAAGGACCAGACAAGAGACAGGGGGAACACACAGGGAGAAGGACCAGACAAGAGACAGGGAGGAACACACAGGGAGAAGGACCAGACAAGAGACAGGGAGGAAAACACGGGGAGAAGGACCAGACAAGAGACAGGGAGGAACACACAGGGAGAAGGACCAGACAAGAGACAGGGAGGAACACACAGGGAGAAGGACCAGACAAGAGACAGGGGAAAACACAGGGAGAAGGACCAGACAAGAGACAGGGAGGAACACACAGGGAGAAGGACCAGACAAGAGACAGGGAGGAAAACACGGGAGAAGGACCAGACAAGAGACAGGGAGGAAAACACAGGGAGAAGGACCAGACAAGAGACAGGGAGGAACACACAGGGAGAAGGACCAGACAAGAGACAGGGAGGAACACACAGGGAGAAGGACCAGACAAGAGACAGGGAGGAAAACAGGGAGAAGGACAGACAAGAGACAGGGGAACACACAGGGAGAAGGACCAGACAAGAGACAGGGAGGAAAACACAGGGAGAAGGACCAGACAAGAGACAGGGAGGAACACACGGGGAGAAGGACCAGACAAGAGACAGGGAGGAACACACAGGGAGAAGGACCAGACAAGAGACAGGGAGGAAAACACGGGGAGAAGGACCAGACAAGAGACAGGAGGAACACACGGGGAGAAGGACCAGACAAGAGACAGGGAGGAAAACACGGGGAGAAGGACCAGACAGAGACAGGAAGGAACACAGAGGGAGAAGGACCAGACAAGAGACAGGGAGGAAAACACAGGGAGAAGGACCAGACAAGAGACAGGAAGGAACACAGAGGGAGAAGGACCAGACAAGAGACAGGGAGGAACACACAGGGAGAAGGACCAGACAAGAGACAGGGAGGACACACAGGGAGAAGGACCAGACAAGAGACAGGGAGGAAAACACAGGGAGAAGGACCAGACAAGAGACAGGGAGGAAAACACAGGGAGAAGGACCAGACAAGAGACAGGGAGGAACACACAGGGAGAAGGACCAGACAAGAGACAGGGAGGAAAACACAGGGAGAAGGACCAGACAAGAGACAGGAAGGAACACACAGGGAGAAGGACCAGACAAGAGACAGGGAGGAACACACAGGGAGAAGGACCAGACAAGAGACAGGGAGGAAAACACGGGAGAAGGACCAGACAAGACAGGGAGGAACACACGGGGAGAAGGACCAGACAAGAGACAGGGAGGAACACACGGGGAAAGGACCAGACAAGAGACAGGGAGGAACACACGGGGAGAAGGACCAGACAAGAGACAGGGAGGAAAACACAGGGAGAAGGACCAGACAAGAGACAGGGAGGAACACACGGGGAGAAGGACCAGACAAGAGACAGGGAGGAAAACACAGGGAGAAGGACCAGACAAGAGACAGGGAGGAAAACACAGGGAAAGGACCAGACAAGAGACAGGAGGAAACACAGGGAAGGACCAGACAAGAGACAGAACAGCAAAATAAACCCCAAAACCTAACACACAAAAACCCAAATCATGACAATGGGTTGCGGGCATGAAGTCATGGGTTGCGGGCATGAAGTCATGGGTTGCGGGCATGAAGTCATGGGTTGTGGGCATGAAGTCATGGGTGTGTTTTATAATAATTTAGTGGGAAAGAACAGATAGTGGGAATGCTGTTAACAGCATTCCCACTATCTGTTCTTCTACGCACAAAATTCTTTATTATTCCGCCTGTTATTCCGCGCCTCTTCTTCTCCCACATTCCCATCGCAGAAACTCCGTTCAAACATCAAAACGTTCACTCGGTCGGTAATGGATTGCTATTACTTTTCTCATTCATAATTTTCATAATTCCAGAGTATATCCCATAATTCTCCATTTTTTACATTTTAACTTAACATTGCGCAGCTCTTAAGGCAGAGTGCGTGGTGTCAGAGTTAGAATGAGGACAGTTTGAATTCGCCTTCATATTTTTTTTAAACCTGCCATAGTTCCCAAACCCTACACTTCTGACACATCATTTTTCATGACAAACGTAGGAAAACATGCTTGAAAAAAATTCAGCAAATAATTAAACAAAATGCCTCTTGAGGGCATGAAGTGACAAACTTTCAACATGTCTCCATTAATGCCCATTGTAATTTCAGGCTGATATTTCCTCACAGCATTAGCCGCACACCTTTAGTTAAAGGGGACCAATCATGCAAAATGCACTTTTGTACGTCTTTTTCAAGCGTTTGCTCCTGCTGCTGTAATTCAATGCAATCCCTCCCCGTGGAGGCAGCCCTGTCATTCTCTCCGTAGTCCAGCAGCAGATGAAGACACCCACCTCTCCGCCTCTTCCAAGGGACGAGGGGACCGTGCGGCAGAGTTTCAGTTAGTTTTCTTTTTCGCCGGTCAACATGTCCGTTAAAGTTTAAATCTTCCGGACAAATTAGAAAAGTGCCGATCAAAGGTCTTCTTTGTTATTTATTGAGCTTTAAAACAAACGAATAATGACTCGATATAATCATATAAGAATAAAACACGGAGGACGGAGATCTCTTTTTCTCCCCCTCTTCTGACAGCAGCTGATCTCAAAGCACCTCCCCTCTCCTGCAGGGGGCGTGGTCAGCTGCAGCTCATTTGCATTAAAGCTACGTCACAGAATCAGCCCTTGCAAAAACCGGGCTGGAATAGAGCAACAGAGCGAAATGAGGCGTCGCTAAAACGCATGATCTGTTTGGGATTTTGAAAAAAAACATGTTTTTTTTATATAGGTATGGCCCTACAATATATGATTCAAATATAGCATGATAGGTCCACTTTAATCTGCCAAGAAGGCCACATTATTAACCTGAAAGTACACAAAAATTCTCAAGCATCTCAACTTCCTTGAGATGCTTCACGTTTTGAAATTTCACAGATTTCTGTTACGGTTCTTCAACAAACGTTCCCATGTAAGAGCTTTATCTCTCATTCAGAACCATGGAAACCTTTGATCTCTGGACACCTCGTGTCATGGAACACGATGATGTCATACTGTAACTGACGTGCTCAGAGCAGCAGACTTCAGATAATGGTTCACGGTCCTGCCCTCAACAGCTCTACGTCAATTATGGGTGTCATCATATGCCGTTCCCATGGAAACGCATCCCTCGCCATAAAAGACGATGTCGCTATAACTCCTATGAAAATGTTCAAAAAGTGCTCAAACTTCACACGTGTGCTAACAGTCCAGCCGTGAAGACATCTACGGACGTTTTGAGATGTCTTCAAATGCCGTTGCCATGGCAACACAATGCTCGCCATGAAACCGGTTTTCTCGTAACTTCAGTGAAAATGCTCCAAACGGCCCAAAACTTCACAGGTTTGGTAACGATGCAGCCATCAACGCATCTAAGCGTATTATGGGTGTCATCAATACAGTTGCCATGGCGACAGATCATTTGCCATCAAGTTAGTTCAGAAGTTTGCAGTTCAAATATTCTGCTGCTTTTTCATGCATTTAGACTTTTCTTTTCTTCTCTCATCACACATTCAAGCCCCCAGTGTTCATGTATCATTTCAATCTAAATTCTTCACTTTCTTCTTACACATGCCATTTCAGCATAAAGCATTCCCACTAGCAATTTCTTCAGGAATTGCATTCTCTAGTTAATATATATTCTCTCTAGTTGGCAGGCATGAAGTCGTGGCTGGACCTGCGCACCGAGCTGCTCTTCCTCCAGGTGAACGCCTCCTCCTCGCCCTCCGCTCTGTACCAGGCCGTCAGCAGGATCGTGTGTGGTCACCCTGAGGGGGGGGCCTGCAGATCAGAGCCTCAACTGGTACGAAGACAGCAACTACAAGGCTTTGTTCGGGAGCCACAACTCCAGCGAGGACCAGGAGGGGCGCACTACGACAACTCCTCAAGTACTGCACTGCTTTACTCTATATACTCTATACTCTCTATATCAGCGGTTTTCAAAGTGTGAGGCGCGCCTCCCCGGGGAGTAAAAGTTGACGTTCAGTGTGTTGCCGGGAGCATATAAGGATTTTTTTTTTTTTAAATATAGTTTAAAACATAAGATAAAAAGGTTTAAAAAAGTTATTGTTTAATGTTTTAAGGAGGTGACGCTACTCAGCCAATGAAATGGGTGCAGTCAGTGAGTCAGCACGATAGATTCAAACACAGAGACAAGAAGAAGAAACAGTCGGAGTCATTTCAAATGGCGTGCTCAAAAAGAGATAGGTAGACAGCGAAAACAGAGCATTTAATGACCTTTTCTCTTACTGGACCTCTTTGAAGTGCAATTGAATACCCCTGCATTATAGCAACAACATTACGGAACACTCTTCCTCATTCTGAATTAAAACACAGTTTTAATGATGTGTGTGTTCCAGCGCCGTACTGCAACAGCCTGGTCCAGAGTCTGGACTCCAACCCGATGTCCCGGATGATCTGGACGGCTCTGAAGCCGCTGCTGATGGGGAAGATCCTGTACACGCCCGATACGCCGGCCACGCAGAGGGTCATCCACGAGGTGCTCCTGAGTCACTAAGTTAACCCTAGCCCTCATCCACGAGGTGCTCCTGAGTCACTAAGTTAACCCTCATCCACGAGGTGCTCCTGAGTCACTAAGTTAACCCTCATCCACGAGGTGCTCCTGAGTCACTAAGTTAACCCTAACCCTAGCCCTCATCCATGAGGTGCTCCTGAGTCACTAAGTTAACCCTCATCCACGAGGTGCTCCTGAGTCACTAAATTAACCCTAACCCTAGCCCTCATCCATGAGGTGCTCCTGAGTCACTAAATTACCCTAGCCCTGATCCATGAGGTGCTCCTGAGTCACTAAGTTAACCCTAGCCCTCATCCATGAGGTGCTCCTGAGTCACTAAGTAACCCTAGCTCTCATCCATGAGGTGCTCCTGAGTCACTAAGTTAACCCTAGCCCTCCCATGAGTGCTCCTGAGTCACTAAGTTAACCCTAGCTCTCATCCATGAGGTGCTCCTGAGTCACTAAGTTAACCCTAACCCTGACCCTCATCCACGAGGTGCTCCTGAGTCACTAAGTTAACCCTAACTCTGACCATCATCCACGAGGTGCTCCTGAGTCACTAAGTTAACCCTAACCCTGACCCTCATCCACGAGGTGCTCCTGAGTCACTAAGTTTAACCCTGACCCTCATCCATGGGTGCTCCTGAGTCACTAAGTTAACCCTTACCCTGACCCTCATCCACGAGGTGCTCCTGAGTCACTAAGTTAACCCTGACCCTGACCCTCATCCACGAGGTGCTCCTGAGTCACTAAGTTAACCCTTACCCTGACCCTTATCCACGAGTTGCTCCTGAGTCACTAAGTTAACCCTGACCCTGACCCTCATCCACGAGGTGCTCCTGAGTCACTAAGTTAACCCTTACCCTGACCCTTATCCACGAGGTGCTCCTGAGTCACTAAGTTAACCCTTACCCTGACCCTTATCCACGAGGTGCTCCTGAGTCACTAAGTTAACCCTTACCCTGACCCTCATCCACGAGGTGCTCCTGAGTCACTAAGTTAACCCTTACCCTGACCCTCATCCACAAGGTGCTCCTGAGTCACTAAGTTAACCCTTACCCTGACCCTTATCCACGAGGTGCTCCTGAGTCACTAAGTTAACCCTTACCCTGACCTCATCCACGAGGTGCTCCTGAGTCACTAAGTTACCCTGACCCTCATCCACGAGGTGCTCCTGAGTCACTAAGTTAACCCTTACCCTGACCCTCATCCACGAGGTGCTCCTGAGTCACTAAGTTACCCTTACCCTGACCCTCATCCACGAGGTGCTCCTGAGTCACTTAGTTAACCCTGACCCTCATCCACGAGGTGCTCCTGAGTCACTAAGTTAACCCTGACCCTTATCCACGAGGTGCTCCTGAGTCACTAGTTAACCCTGACCCTCATCCACGAGGTGCTCCTGAGTCGCTAAGTTAACCCTAACCCTGACCCTCATCCACGAGGTGCTCCTGAGTCACTAAGTTAACCCTGACCCTCATCCACGAGGTGCTCCTGATCACTAAGTTAACCCTTACCCTAACCCTCATCCACGAGGTGCTCCTCAGTCACTAAGTTAACCCTGACCCTTATCCACGAGGTGCTCCTGTCACTTAGTTAACCCTGACCCTCATCCACGAGGTGCTCCTGAGTCAAAGTAACCCTGACCCTTATCCACGAGGTGCTCCTGAGTCACTAGTTAACCCTTACCCTGACCCTCATCCACGAGGTGCTCCTGAGTCACTAAGTTAACCCTGACCCTCATCCACGAGGTGCTCCTGAGTCACTAAGTTACCCTGACCCTCATCCACGAGGTGCTCCTGAGTCACTAAGTTAACCCTGACCCTCATCCACGAGGTGCTCCTGAGTCACTAAGTTAACCCCCTGACCCTCATCCACAAGGTGCTCCTGAGTCACTAAGTTAACCCTGACCCTCATCCATGAGGTGCTCCTGAGTCACTAAGTTAACCCTGACCCTGACCCTCATCCACGAGGTGCTCCTGAGTCACTAAGTTAACCCTTACCCTGACCCTATCCACGAGTTGCTCCTGAGTCACTAAGTTAACCCTGACCCTGACCCTCATCCACAGGTGCTCCTGAGTCACTAAGTTAACCCTTACCCTGACCCTTATCCACGAGGTGCTCCTGAGTCACTAAGTTAACCCTTACCCTGACCCTTATCCACGAGTGCTCCTGAGTCACTAAGTTAACCCTTACCCTGACCCTCATCCACGAGGTGCTCCTGAGTCACTAAGTTAACCCTTACCCTGACCCTCATCCACAGGTGCTCCTGAGTCACTAAGTTAACCCTTACCCTGACCCTTATCCACGAGGTGCTCCTAAGTCACTAAGTTAACCCTTACCCTGACCCTCATCCACGAGGTGCTCCTGAGTCACTAAGTTAACCCTTACCCTGACCCTCATCCACGAGGTGCTCCTGAGTCACTAAGTTAACCCTTACCCTGACCCTCATCCACGAGGTGCTCCTGTCACTAAGTTAACCCTTACCCTGACCCTCATCCACGAGGTGCTCCTGAGTCACTTAGTTAACCCTGACCCTCATCCACGAGGTGCTCCTGAGTCACTAAGTTAACCCTGACCCTTATCCACGAGGTGCTCCTGAGTCACTAAGTTACCCTGACCCTCATCCACGAGGTGCTCCTGAGTCACTAAGTTAACCCTAACCCTGACCCTCATCCACGAGGTGCTCCTGAGTCACTAAGTTAACCCTGACCCTCATCCACGAGGTGCTCCTGAGTCACTAAGTTAACCCTTACCCTAACCCTCATCCACGAGGTGCTCCTGAGTCACTAAGTTAACCCTGACCCTTATCCACGAGGTGCTCCTGAGTCACTTAGTTAACCCTGACCCTCATCCACGAGGTGCTCCTGAGTCAATAAGTTAACCCTGACCCTTATCCACGAGGTGCTCCTGAGTCACTAAGTTAACCCTTACCCTGACCCTCATCCACGAGGTGCTCCTGAGTCACTAAGTTAACCCTGACCCTCATCCACGAGGTGCTCCTGAGTCACTAAGTTAACCCTGACCCTCATCCACGAGCGCTCCTGAGTCACTAAGTTAACCCTGACCCTCATCCACGAGGTGCTCCTGAGTCACTAAGTTTACCCTGACCCTTATCCACGAGGTGCTCCTGAGTCACTAAGTTAACCCTAACCCTGACCCTCATCCACAAGGTGCTCCTGAGTCACTAAGTTACCCTGACCCTCATCCACGAGGTGCTCCTGAGTCACTAAGTTAACCCTGACCCTAACCCTCATCCACGAGGTGCTCCTGAGTCACTAAGTTAACCCTTACCCTGACCCTCATCCACGAGGTGCTCCTGAGTCACTAAGTTAACCCTGACCCTAGCCCTCATCCACGAGGTGCTCCTGAGTCACTAAGTTAACCCTTACCCTGACCCTCATCCACGAGTGCTCCTGAGTCACTAAGTTAACCCTGACCCTGACCCTTATCCACGAGGTGCTCCTGAGTCACTAAGTTAACCCTGACCCTGACCCTCATCCACGAGGTGCTCCTGAGTCACTAAGTTAACCCTTACCCTGACCCTTATCCACGAGGTGCTCCTGAGTCACTAAGTTAACCCTTACCCTGACCCTTATCCACGAGGTGCTCCTGAGTCACTAAGTTAACCCTGACCCTGACCCTTATCCACGAGGTGCTCCTGAGTCACTAAGTTAACCCTGACCCTGACCCTCATCCACGAGGTGCTCCTGAGTCACTAAGTTAACCCTTACCTGACCCTCATCCACGAGGTGCTCCTGAGTCACTAAGTTAACCCTGACCCTTATCCACGAGGTGCTCCTGAGTCACTAAGTTAACCCTAACTAACCCTCATCCACGAGGTGCTCCTGAGTCACTAAGTTAACCCTTACCCTAACCCTCATCCACGAGGTGCTCCTGAGTCACTAAGTTAACCCTGACCCTTATCCACGAGGTGCTCCTGAGTCACTTAGTTAACCCTGACCCTCATCCACGAGGTGCTCCTGAGTCACTAAGTTTAACCCTAACCCTCATCCACGAGGTGCTCCTGAGTCACTAAGTTAACCCTGACCCTCATCCACGAGGTGCTCCTGAGTCACTAAGTTAACCCTTACCCTAACCCTCATCCACGAGGTGCTCCTGAGTCACTAAGTTAACCTGACCCTTATCCACGAGGTGCTCCTGAGTCACTAAGTTAACCCTAACCCTTATCCACGAGGTGCTCCTGAGTCACTTAGTTAACCCTGACCCTCATCCACGAGGTGCTCCTGAGTCACTTAGTTAACCCTGACCCTCATCCACGAGCTGCTCCTGAGTCACTTAGTTAACCCTGACCCTCATCCACGAGGTGCTCCTGAGTCACTAAGTTAACCCTAACCCTCATCCACGAGGTGCTCCTGAGTCACTAAGTTAACCCTAACCCTCATCCACGAGGTGCTCCTGAGTCACTAAGTTAACCCTAACCCTCATCCACGAGGTGCTCCTGAGTCACTAAGTTAACCCTAACCCTCATCCACGAGGTGCTCATGAGTCACTAAGTTAACCCTAACCCTCATCCACGAGGTGCTCCTGAGTCACTAAGTTAACCCTAATCCTTATCCACGAGGTGCTCCTGAGTCACTAAGTTAACCTAACCCTCATCCACGAGGTGCTCCTGAGTCACTAAGTTAACCCTGACCCTCATCCACGAGGTGCTCCTGAGTCACTAGTTAACCCTTACCCTAACCCTCATCCACGAGGTGCTCCTGAGTCACTAAGTTAACCCTGACCCTTATCCACGAGGTGCTCCTGAGTCACTTAGTTAACCCTGACCCTCATCCACGAGGTGCTCCTGAGTCAATAAGTTAACCCTGACCCTTATCCACGAGGTGCCTGAGTCACTAAGTTAACCCTTACCCTGACCCTCATCCACGAGGTGCTCCTGAGTCACTAAGTTAACCCTGACCCTCATCCACGAGGTGCTCCTGAGTCACTAAGTTAACCCTGACCCTCATCCACGAGGTGCTCCTGAGTCACTAAGTTACCCTGACCCTTATCCACGAGGTGCTCCTGAGTCACTAAGTTAACCCTAACCCTGACCCTCATCCCAAGGTGCTCCTGAGTCACTAAGTTAACCCTGACCCTCATCCACGAGATGCTCCTGAGTCACTAAGTTAACCCTGACCCTAACCCTCATCCACGAGGTGCTCCTGAGTCACTAAGTCACAGTCTGAATTAGAAACTGGAAACTGAGGAGAGCCTCAAACTGTGGACTATAACAGAGGCTTTTTATATTCTTAAATATCAGCTGTTTTGGTATTACCTGGGGGGGTGGGGGGGGTGTTGTTTTTAAATTGTGTTTGGGTTGATACTCCCTTTGTCTCTGAAAGCGTTATAAATAAAGTTTTATTTGTGTCTCAGGTGAACCGGACCTTCCAGGAGCTCGGTGTGTTCAGGGACCTGGGCGGCATGTGGGACGAAATGAGACCCAAAGTGTGGCGATTCATGGAGGACGGAGAGCAGATGGACGTCATCCGGGTAAACAAGAGTGTGTGTGTGTGTGTGTGTGTGTGTGTGTGTGTGTGTGTGTGTGTGTGTGTGTGTGTGTGTGTGGTGTGTGTGTGTGTGTGTGTGTTGTGTGTGGTGTGTGTGTGTGTGTGTGTGTGTGTGTGTGTGTGTGTGTGTGTGTGTGTGTGTGTGTGTGTTGATCATAAACCAACACCCTTTCTAAAGATATAGTTTACAAGTTTATGGCGGACCAACTCGTGCAGCGTAGTGCGAATCAGTCACATCCACTCTGTATCCGTGAATCCAGGAGATTACAGCATGGTGTCAGCGTCTTCATTTTGACTGACTGACAGATCTCCAAAGGGTCTCAGCCCCCCCCCCCCCCCCCCCCCCCCCCCAGTATCTCACTGTGTTTTCTGTCCAGACTCTTCTGAAGAACAACGCCACGGCCCGGCTCTTCCACGCTCAGCTGAGCGGCACCGATTGGACGGTCTCGGACGTCTCGGACTTTCTGTCGAAGCAGGCATCTGACCTCCGACCCCGGAGAGGTCACCTGGAGGAACATCTTCAACGAGACGGACGAGGCCATCCGGAGCATCTCGCGCTTCATGGAGGTTATAAACACCCGTTCTGTTTTATTTTATTTACTTACTATTTTATCTGTTTATCATGTTGCTCTGTGGGAGGAGCCTCAGATCTTCATTGACATTTCTACACTGTAGCTGTGTACACATGACAATAAAAGCCTTGAATCTTAAGGTCCCATGTCATGGCATTTCTACTGATCATAGTTCCATTGTTGAGGTCTACTAGAATAGATTTACATTGTTCAATGTTCCAAACTCACATTGGTTTCTCATACAGCATCTCTGTATAGTCTGTGTATTCACTCTCTGTCCTACACGGCTTGTTGGAGCTCCTGCCCCCCCTCCCTATGAGCCCAGTGGCCGTCTGCGAGACAGCGAGACACAGCGAAACCCAGCCGAACACACACACACACCCGCAGCCTGGCTGGGAGTTTGTGTGTGTGCTCACACACCGACTCACAGCCTCGCCGCGTCCCGCCGTCTCAGGGAGGAGAAATCGGCGGAGCTGCAGCTGAGAAAAGATTGAGTGTGTGTGAGGAAGTCCGCGGATTGGTC
Organism: Dissostichus mawsoni; assembly: GCA_011823955.1. Taxonomy (NCBI): domain Eukaryota; kingdom Metazoa; phylum Chordata; class Actinopteri; order Perciformes; family Nototheniidae; genus Dissostichus; species Dissostichus mawsoni. The sequence continues at coordinate 40,848,497 of JAAKFY010000022.1, forward strand.
AATTTGGACCAATCCGAGGACTTAGCGTAACGGCTCCGCGGACGTAACGTAACGGCTCCACGGATTGGTCCATTTGGGTATGGGCACGTCACTGTACCCAGGAAGAAAAAGAGAAATCCCCAACGAGGCGTTCTGGGGCAGCAGAGACAGGTCTCCTCTGTGTTAGAGTTTTACTCTCTACAGGGTGCACTTTGAGGGTTTGTGACTGCAGACCGGTTACATGCAGAAGCTACAGAACACAAGGGGACGGGTCAGAACCAGAAAAGCATGACATGGGACCTTTAATATTCACTGTTTTATTATCTTTATTTAGTATATGATGTTAGTATTTATATGATGTTTTTTTATTAGGCTTGTTTTTCAAAAAAAAGCCCGTAGAGTAACTGATATAAATGTGATGAGGGCTGCTGTGATTGGAGGGTAAAGATCACCTGACCTGTGTGTGTGTGTTGTGTGTGTGTGTGTGTGTGTGTGTGTGTGTGTGTGTGTGTGTGTGTGTGTGTGTGTGTGTGTGTGTGTGTGTGTGTGTGTGTGTGTGTGTGTGTGTGTGTGTGTGTGTGTGGTGTGTGTGTGTGTGTGTGTGTGTGTGTGGTGAGTGTGTGTGTGTGTGTGTGTGTGGTGTGTTGTGTGTCAGTGTGTGAACCTGGACAAGCTGGAGCCGGTCTCCACGGAGGAGCAGCTGGTGGACCGCTCCATGGTTCTTCTGGAGGACCGCAGGTTCTGGGCCGGCATCTGTTCCCGGACCTCGAGCCCAACGCCACGGAGCTGCCCGACTCTATCAGCTACAAGATCCGCATGGACATCGACAACGTGGAGAGGACCAACAAGATCAAAGACGCGTGAGGACACACACAGACACACACACACACACACACACACAGAGACACGCAGAGACACACACAGAGACACACACACACAGAGACACGCAGAGACACACACACAGACACACACACACACACACAGAGACACGCAGAGACACACGCAGAGACACACACACACAGAGACACGCAGAAACACACACACACACATACACACAGAGACACACACACACACATACACACAGAGACACTCACACAAAGAGACACAAAGAGACACACAGAGACACACACACACACACACAGAGACACGCAGAGACACACAGAGACACGCAGAGACACACACACACACACACAGAGACACGAGAGACACACACAGAGACACGCAGAGACACACACACACACACAGAGACACGCAGAGACACACACACAAAGAGACACACACACACACAGAGACCCGCAGAGACACACACACAGAGACACACACACAGAGACACACACAGAGGACACACACACAGAGACACACACACAGAGACACACACACACTCTCTATTTTGGGGCCCTTGCTCTTTTTATTATATGTAAACAATAATTGTAATCAGATGCAATTTCCTACGTATCATATGTATGCTGATGACACTTGTATACTCATGTGCTCCTTCTCTGGATATGGCCGTTTCCAATCTAAAATCTGATGTTATCACGCTGCAGCGTGCGCAGCTTGATTCCAAACTGCTATTGAACAGGAAGAAAAACCAAAGCAATGCTCTTTGCTCCCAAGTCAGCGTCCTCTTGCCTCTCCATTGACACCCTTGATGGCGTCTCTGTTGAGTTTGTCGATACATACAAATATCTGGGCTTTGGTTGGACAGTAATCTGAACTTTAAACACCACATTGAAGTTCTAACTAAGACATTTAAATTCACTCTGGCTTCCTTTACCGACTTAAATGTTGTTGTTCAACTTCTTCCCGTAAAAGGTTGGTCTCTGGCTTCTTCCTGTCCCAGCTGGACTACGGGGACACCATCTATAGATTAGCCTGTCCCACTGTTTGGGCTAAACTTGACCCACTCTACCATGCTGCACTGCGTTATATATCAAATGCACCTATAGGACTCATCGTTGCACACTGTACAGCCTAACTGGATGGTCCTCACTTAGTATGCGTAGGATGCAGCATTGGTTTTTATTCATGTATGAAGCCATTTCAGGTCAGCTTCACTGTACGTATGAGAGAGATCTGCTCCAGTTTGTGACTCTTACAACCTCAGACCCAGTGCCTGGATACGGTTCCAGGTGCCTGGATACGGTTCCAGGTACCTGGATACGGTTCCAGGTGCCTGGATACGGTTCCAGGTGCCTGGATACGGTTCCAGGTTCCTGCTGTGCGGACTGAGGCTGGAAAAAGGAGTCTTTTTCATGATGGTCCTTGGTCTGGAATGACCTTCACTCACGCCTCAAACTGAGGGCACTTGTCTCAATAGCATGTTTTAAATTGAACTTGTCTGAGGTCCCACCACCAGCTGCTCTTGCAGTAATAAGTAGTACCTTTCTTACTGTCCTAATGTGCTCAATGTAGTGACTGCTTTCTTAGTTATGTTCTCTGTATTTGACATGTTTGTGTTTTGTGTCACGTTGCTGCCTTCTTGGCCAGGTCAGCTTTGAAATGAGATTTTATCTCAATGCTTTTATATCTGGTTAAATTAAAATTAAAATAAACACACACACAGACACACAGAGAGACACACACACACACACACGTATATACACACAGAAACCCCCCCCCCCACACACACACACACACACACACCCACACCCACACACACAAACACACACACACACACACACACACACACACAGAGACACACCCACACCCACACACACAAACACACACACACACACACACACACACACAGAGACACACACCCACACCCACACACACACACAGACACACACACAGACACACACACAGACAGACACACAGACACATCCACACACACACACACACACACACACACACACACGTATATACACACAGAACCCCCCCCCCACACACACACACACACACACACACACACACCCACACCCACACACACAAACACCACACACACACACACACACACACACAGACACACGAGAGACACACACACACACACGTATATACACACAGAAACCCCCCCCCCCCCCACACACACACACACACACACACACACACCCACACCCACACACACAAACACACACACACACACACACACACACACACACAGAGACACACACCCACACCCACACACACACACAGACACACACACAGACACACACACAGACAGACACACAGACACACATCCACACACACACACACACACAACACACACACACACACACGTATATACACACAGAACCCCCCCCCACACACACACACACACACACTCACTGATAAAAGTGTTCATACACCCTGGAAGTGTTTCTTTACAGTCGTTGTGGGGACCAACCTTCTTCTTGTGCCTCAGAGCGACACCTAGTGGGCTACGGAGGTACTGCCAATGGGTGGAATAATTAAAAGTGAATATTTCTACATATACAAATGTTTTTTGGGTAATTTACAAATAAAATGACTCCATAAAGACATCTTGGACGTCTCACATTATACATAATATGCATACATTTGATCAGAACGAAGTTACAAAAGGTCATAGGGTTCTTGAGTTGCTCCAGATTTCCTTTCAATAACCCTTATTCACTCATTTTTATATATTGTTTTGCAACAGTGCCATTTAAATCTACTCCACACTGTAATTCTCTTATTTACCTATAATGTAAACAGTTTGCTTTGTTTACATCGGTTAGTTATGGGCTGGCCGATCAAAGTACACCAACGTCAATTATATTTCTTAATCTCTACGTTAATATTCATAGAAGTACACAAGGTCCTTCACTGTTGACCTGTTGACCTGTTGACCTGTTGATCTGTTGATCTGTTGACCTGTTGACCTGTAGATCTGTTGACCTGTTGACCTGTAGATCTGTTGACCTGTTGACCTGTTGACCTGTTGACCTGTTGATCTGTTGACCTGTTGACCTGTAGATCTGTTGACCTGTAGATCTGTAGATCTGTTGACCTGTTGACCTGTAGATCTGTGACCTGTTGACCTGTAGATCTGTAGATCTGTTGACCTGTTGACCTGTTGATCTGTTGATCTGTTGACCTGTTGATCTGTTGACCTGTTGATCTGTTGATCTGTTGACCTGTTGATCTGTTGACCTGTTGATCTGTTGATCTGTTGACCTGTTGATCTGTTGACCTGTGATCTGTTGACCTGTTGATCTGTTGACCTGTTGATCTGTTGATCTGTTGACCTGTTGATCTGTTGACCTGTTGATCTGTTGACCTGTAGATCTGTTGACCTGTTGACCTGTTGACCTGTTGATCTGTTGATCTGTTGACCTGTTGACCTGTAGATCTGTAGATCTGTTGACCTGTTGATCTGTTGACCTGTTGACCTGTTGATCTGTTGACCTGTAGATCTGTTGACCTGTTGATCTGTTGACCTGTTGACCTGTTGATCTGTTGACCTGTACATATGGACTATTCTGTTTAGACTGTTTATACATATATTGGCTCTTCATGTTGTATTGAACTCAGTGCTTGTCTACATGCTGCTGTGACTAAAGAACTCAATACAACTTCATCTTATCTCAAATAGTTTGTTTACGAAATGCAGCTGATCAATATATTAATGTTCTATTTACTGGATGTTTCTCCATCCAGTTTTAATGGGGAATTGATTCACTGACGCACTCTTAAAGCTCACCTATTGTGCAAGATCCACTTCTTCATGTCTCTTCTACATCAACATGTGTCCCCTCGTCTTCATGTCTCTTCTACATCAACATGTGTCCCCTCGTCTTCATGTCTCTCTACATCAACATGTGTCCCCTCTTCTTCATGTCTCTTCTACATCAACATGTGTCCCCTCGTCTTCATGTCTCTTCTAGATCAACATGTGTCCCCTCGTCTTCATGTCTCTTCTACATCAACATGTGTCCCCTCTTCTTCATGTCTCTTCTACATCAACATGTGTCCCCTCTTCTTCATGTCTCTTCTACATCAGCATGTGTCCCCTCGTCTTCATGTCTCTTCTAAATCAGCATGTGTCCCTCTCTTCATGTCTCTTCTACATCAACATGTGTCCCCTCTTCTTCATGTCTCTTCTACATCAACATGTGTCCCCTCTTCTTCATGTCCTTCTACATCAACATGTGTCCCCTCGTCTTCATGTCTCTTCTACATCAACATGTGTCCCCTCTTCTTCATGTCTCTTCTACATCAACATGTGTCCCCTCGTCTTCATGTCTCTTCTACATCAACATGTGTCCCCTCGTCTTCATGTCTCTTCTACATCAACATGTGTCCCCTCTTCTTCATGTCTCTTCTACATCAACATGTGTCCCCTCTTCTTCATGTCTCTTCTACATCAGCATGTGTCCCCTCGTCTTCATGTCTCTTCTAATCAGCATGTGTCCCTCTTCTTCATGTCTCTTCTACATCAACATGTGTCCCCTCTTCTTCATGTCTCTTCTACATCAACATGTGTCCCCTCTTCTTCATGTCTCTTCTACATCAACATGTGTCCCCTCTTCTTCATGTCTCTTCTACATCAACATGTGTCCCTCTTCTTCATGTCTCTTCTACATCAACATGTGTCCCCTCTTCTTCATGTCTCTTCTACATCAACATGTGTCCCCTCTTCTTCATGTCTCTTCTACATCAGCATGTGTCCCCTCGTCTTCATGTCTCTTCTAATCAGCATGTGTCCCCTCTTCTTCATGTCTCTTCTACATCAACATGTGTCCCCTCTTCTTCATGTCTCTTCTACATCAACGTGTGTCCCCTCTTCTTCATGTCTCTTCTACATCAACGTGTGTCCCCTCTTCTTCATGTCTCTTCTACATCAACGTGTCCCCTCTTCTTCATGTCTCTTCTACATCAACATGTGTCCCCTCTTCTTCATGTCTCTTCTACATCAACATGTGTCCCCTCTTCTTCATGTCTCTTCTACATCAGCATGTGTCCCCTCTCTTCATGTCTCTTCTACAATCAGCATGTGTCCCCTCTTCTTCATGTCTCTTCTACATCAACATGTTCCCTCTTCTTCATGTCTCTTCTACTCAACATGTGTCCCCTCTTCTTCATGTCTCTTCTACATCAACGTGTGTCCCTCTTCTTCATGTCTCTTCTACATCAGCATGTGTCCCCTCTTCTTCATGTCTCTTCTACATCAACGTGTGTCCCCTCTTCTTCATGTCTCTCTACATCAACATGTGTCCCCTCTTCTTCATGTCTCGTCTCCATCAACATGTGTCCCCTCTTCTTCATGTCTCTTCTACATCAACATGTGTCCCCTCTTCTTCATGTCTCGTCTACATCAACATGTGTCCCCTCTTCTTCATGTCTCTTCTACATCAGCATGTGTCCCCTCTTCTTCATGTCTCGTCTACATCAACATGTGTCCCCTCTTCTTCATGTCTCTTCTACATCAGCATGTGTCCCCTCTTCTTCATGTCTCGTCTATATCAACATGTGTCCCCTCTTCTTCATGTCTCTTCTACATCAACATGTGTCCCCTCTTCTTCATGTCTCTTCTACATCAACATGTGTCCCCTCTTCTTCATGTCTCTCTACATCAACATGTGTCCCCTCTTCTTCATGTCTCCTCTACATCAACATGTGTCCCCTCTTCTTCATGTCTCCTACATCAACATGTGTCCCTCTTCTTCATGTCTCTCTACATCAACATGTGTCCCCTCTTCTTCATGTCTCTTCTACATCAACATGTGTCCCCTCTTCTTCATGTCTCTTCTACATCAACATGTGTCCCCTCTTCTTCATGTCTCTTCTACATCAACATGTGTCCCCTCTTCTTCATGTCTCTTCTACATCAACATGTGTCCCCTCTTCTTCATGTCTCCTCTACATCAACATGTGTCCCCTCTTCTTCATGTCTCTTCTACATCAACATGTGTCCCCTCTTCTTCATGTCTCTTCTACATCAACATGTGTCCCCTCTTCTTCATGTCTCCTCTACATCAACATGTGTCCCCTCTTCTTCATGTCTCTTCTACATCAACATGTGTCCCCTCTTCTTCATGTCTCTTCTACATCACCATGTGTCCCCTCTTCTTCATGTCTCTTCTACATCAACATGTGTCCCCTCTTCTTCATGTCTCTTCTACATCAACATGTGTCCCCTCTTCTTCATGTCTCTTCTACATCACATGTGTCCCCTCTTCTTCAAGTCTCTTCTACATCAACATGTGTCCCCTCTTCTTCATGTCTCTTCTACATCAACATGTGTCCCCTCTTCTTCATGTCTCCTCTACATCAACATGTGTCCCCTCTTCTTCATGTCTCTTCTACATCAACATGTGTCCCCTCTTCTTCATGTCTCTCTACATCAACATGTGTCCCCTCTTCTTCATGTCTCTTCTACATCACTGTGTCCCCTCTTCTTCATGTCTCTTCTACATCAACATGTGTCCCTCTTCTTCATGTCTCTTCTACATCAACATGTGTCCCCTCTTCTTCATGTCTCTTCTACATCACCATGTGTCCCTCTTCTTCAAGTCTCTTCTACATCAACATGTGTCCCCTCTTCTTCATGTCTCTTCTACATCAACATGTGTCCCCTCTTCTTCATGTCTCTTCTACATCAACATGTGTCCCCTCTTCTTCATGTCTCTTCTACATCAACATGTGTCCCCTCTTCTTCATGTCTCTTCTACATCAGCATGTGTCCGCTCTTCTTCATGTCTCTTCTACATCAACATGTGTCCCCTCTTCTCATGTCTCTTCTACATCAACATGTGTCCCCTCTTCTTCATGTCTCTTCTACATCAACATGTGTCCCTCTGTGGAAAGAGACTCTGAAAGTTTCAGGAACAAAGATTCTCTCTCTTTTTCTCCTGATCCATTTCTATAAAAACCTGTCTGAAAATGAGCTGATCAGATTTTGGCCACTTGATGATGTCATCACGATGTTTTGTCTTGTGTAACCATTAGCCAATCAGCAACCAAGGTAACCCCCCCCCCCTTATCACCTGAATCTCCTCCTAGAGCACCATTGAGTTCTTTGTAACCAGATGTCTCTCAGAGGGGCGTGGGGAGGGGCTCCTTATTTTCATCTAAAGTAACAGACAGAGAATCAGCACTTTGGAAACAGGGCTGAAACAGAGGGGATTATGGGTAATGCTGCAATGATCTGTTTGGTGTTTCAGCCAATCAGAGACAGGCTCTGGATGTATCTGAGACCTGGGATATACTGATGAAGAAGAGGATGATAGGGGACCTTTAAAGTTACTTTATCATGACTGCTGTCCTCGTGATGCGTTCAGGTACTGGGACCCCGGCCCCCGTGCAGACCCCTTCGAGGACATGCGGTACATCTGGGGCGGCTTCACGTACCTGCAGGACGTCATCGAGCAGGCCATCGTCCGAACGCTGACCGGCACCAAGGAGAAGACCGGCGTCTACATCCAGCAGATGCCCTACCCCTGCTACGTGGACGACATGTGAGGAAACCCCGCACGACACAGTCACGCTGTTACAGGGAGAGGGAACAATATCAAGGGCAGTGTTGGGGTAACACACAAAGTAACGTGTTGCAGTAATCAGATTACAGTTGTGTGTAGCGCGTTGTGGGTTCAGCAGTAATCAGATTACTCTTACTAAGCTGATAGGATGCCACTCGTTACTTGCTTTACTTTAATCTGAATAACGGGAGGACACAACTATAAACCAAACGTCTCTTTTCTCTGGCGCTGCACTCAGAGTTCATGGATGAGGAGACGCAGCAGTCTCATAGCAGAGAGACACAGGCGAGGCAATGGAGGAAGGTCGTGGAGGAAATGTCGCCCGTTTCATTATTACTTCCATGGTTTCCCAGTGGAATCGCAGTCTTTCCCAAAACATGTTGAGCAAGAAATAGGTAACGGGCGGCGGCCATCAGACAGGAAGTCTTTTACCTGGAGCTGTTCTGAAGCTGAGCTGAAGAGAACACACTGTTCAAACTACAGGGAAAGAGTTGTCCTTTAGATTAAGGATTTGTGCTGATCTGGACATGAGGTTAAACTATATATAGGGGGAGGCGTGTGGTGCAGTGGGTTGTCCGTAGGTGTTGGATCAGGGGGTCACAGGTTCAAACCCCACTGCAGTCAGCATGTCATTGTGTCCCTGAGACACTTCACCCCAAAGTGCTCCTGTGGGGATTGCCCTCAGTATTGAGTATGTTAGTCGCTTTGGATAAAAGCGTCTAACATGTGACACGTGATGTCACGTCATGTAATGGAATAATATATTGTTATTTCTCATTTGATTTGTGGTGCATCTGGTGATGTTACAGAGTAATCCAAAAGTAATGTAACTAGTGACTTTGAGCAGTGAGTAATTTAGTAAAGTAATGCATCACTTTCTACACTGGTAGTGATAATAATGAAACATATTGCTCATCAGTCTGGTTGTACAACATAGTCTTCGTTTTTTTCTAAAAGCTTTTAAGGTTTTTCATTTTGTAAATCACTTTGAGTTGCCTTGTGTTGAGAGCTGCTGCGGTAATACACCTGCCTAACATGTCCTGGTGTCTTTGTGTCCTGTTGTTCTGGTGTCTTTGTGTCCTGTTGTTCTGGTGTCTTTGTGTCCTTGTGTCTTTGTGTCCTGTGTCCGGGTGTCTTTGTGTCCTTGTGTCTTTGTGTCCTGGTGTCCTGTGTCCGGGTGTCTTTGTGTCCTGGTGTCTTTCTGTCCTGGTGTCCTGTGTCCGGGTGTCTTTGTGTCCTGGTGTCTCCTCCTCCTGTCCTGTTGTCTTTGTGTCTTTCTGTCCCGGTGTCCCTGTGTCCAGCTTCCTGCGGGTGATGAGCCGCTCCATGCCTCTCTTCATGACTCTGGCCTGGATGTACTCGGTGGCCATCATCCTGAAGAGCATCGTGTACGAGAAGGAGGCTCGCCTGAAGGAGACCATGAGGATCATGGGCCTGAACAACGGCATCCTGTGGTTCAGCTGGTTCCTCAGCAGCCTGGTGCCCCTGCTGGTCAGCGCCGGCCTGCTGGTGCTGCTGCTCAAGGTCAGAACTCCACATGGTCACCTATTATGAAAATCCCCTTATGATGTCATAACGATGTTGTGTCTTGTGTAACCATTAGCCAATCAGCAACCAAGGTAACCCCCCCCCCCACCTTATCACCTGAATCTCCTCCTAGAGCACCATTGAGTTTTTTTAACCAAATATCTCTCAGAGGGGCGTGGGGAGTGGCTCCTTATTTTCATCCAGAGACCTAGCTGTTAGCTGTTAGCCGTTAGCAGTTAGCCGTTAGCCGTTAGCTGTTGTAACCCTACAAACATTAACCAGGTTCCTTGTCCTCCATGCAGACGGGGAACCTGCTGCCCTACAGCGACCCCGGCGTGGTCTTCCTGTTCATGGGATCCTTCGCGGTAGTGACCATCATGCAGTGCTTCCTGCTCAGCACGGCATTCAACCGCGCTAACCTGGCGGCGGCGTGCGGCGGCATCATCTACTTCACGCTCTACCTGCCCTACGTGCTCTGCGTCGCCTGGCAGGACTACATCGGCTACGGGGCCAAAGTCTTCGCGGTAAGAACTTCGCCCTCCAGCCATCGTATTGAATGATGTATATAAGACCTAAAACTATAAACTAATTTAAAGATTATATTACTGAACATTAATATTGTAAAACCATAAGATAAGATAAGAAGTACTTTATTGATCCCAATTTGGGAAATGTTTGCTTTACAGCAGCATCAAAAGACAAGGCATTCTACAGTAACAATTGAAAGACTAGAAATAAACAATCCAAAATGTAAACATCTAAATAGAAAGAAAATAGCATAGAAAATATACATGTTGAATTACAAATGTACATTAACAAAAAAATGTGCATTAATGCAAGAGAGGTGAACTATATACATGTCAGATAAATTAGCTAATGTTGCAGTGAATGCAAAATTCTATATCCATGTAAATATAATAAGATAAACAACAACAGAATATAAGATTAGATCCTGTACAGTGAAATACTGTTTGTGTTGTGATGAATACATGTGATCCCGCAGAGCCTCCTTTCCCCCGTGGCGTTCGGGTTCGGCTGTGAATACTTCGCACTGTTCGAGGAGCAGGGCGTGGGCATCCAGTGGAGCAACCTGGTGTCCAGCCCCCTGGAGGAGGACGACTACAGCCTGCGCACCGCCATCATCATGATGTACGTGGACTCCTTCCTGTACGGCCTGCTCACCTGGTACATCGAGTCCGTGTTCCCAGGTGAGAGGACTTTGAATCTGAATCAGAGTTCCTTCATTAGTCCCACAGCGGGGAACCGGTGTTACAGCTGAAGTGGCACAGCAGGGTAATAAAGACTAAGCTAACTCATGAGTTATAAAATACACAACCATGAGTAAACAACCGCGAGTAAACAACCACGAGTAAACAACCATGAATACACAACCACGAGTAAACAACCATGAATACACAACCACTAGTAAACAACCATGAATACACAACCACGAGTAAACAACCATGAATACACAACCACGAGTAAACAACCATGAATACACAACCACTAGTAAACAACCATGAATACACAACCATGAGTACACAACCATGAGTACACAGCCATGAATACACAGCCATGAATACACAGCCATGAGTACACAACCATGAATACACAGCCATGAGTACACAGCCATGAGTACACAACCATGAATACACAACCATGAGTACACAGCCATGAATACACAGCCATGAGTACACAACCATGAATACACAACCATGAGTACACAGCCATGAATACACAGCCATGAGTACACAACCATGAGTACACAACCATGAGTAAACAACCATGAATACACAACCATGAGTACACAACCATGAGTACACAGCCATGAATACACAGCCATGAATACACAGCCATGAGTACACAACCATGAATACACAACCATGAGTACACAGCCATGAATACACAACCATGAGTACACAGCCATGAATACACAACCATGAGTACACAACCATGAGTAAACAACCATGAGTACACAGCCATGACTACACAGCCATGAGTACACAGCCATGAATACACAGCCATGAGTACACAGCCATGACTACACAGCCATGAGTACACAACCATGAATACACAGCCATGAGTACACAGCCATGAATACACAGCCATGACTACACAACCACGAGTAAACAACCACGAGTACACAGCCACGAATACACAGCCACGAATACACAGCCATGACGACACAGCCATGAATACACAGCCATGACTACACAACCACGAGTAAACAACCACGAGTAAACAACCACGAGTACACAGCCATGAATACACAGCCATGAATACACAGCCATGACTACACAACCACGAGTAAACAACCACGAGTACACAGCCATGAATACACAGCCATGACTACACAACCACGAGTAAACAACCACGAGTAAACAACCATGAATACACAGCCATGAATACACAACCATGAGTACACAGCCATGACTACACAACCATGAGTACACAGCCATGAATACACAACCATGAGTACACAGCCATGACTACACACCATGAGTACACAGCCATGAGTACACAGCCATGACTACACAACCATGAGTACACAACCATGAGTACACAACCATGACTACACAACCATGAGTAAACAACCATGAGTACACAACCATGAATACACAACCATGAGTACACAACCATGAGTACACAACCATGAGTACACAACCATGAGTACACAGCCATGAGTACACAACACCACGAGTAAACACCATGAATACACAACCACGAGTAAACAACCATGAGTACACAACCACGAGTAAACAACCATGAGTACACAGCCATGACGACACAACCATGAGTACACAGCCATGACTACACAACCATGAGTAAAAACCATGAGTACACAACCATGAGTACACAGCCATGAGTACACAACCACGAGTAAACAACCATGAATACACAACCACGAGTAAACAACCATGAGTACACAACCACGAGTAAACAACCATGAGTACACAACCACGAGTAAACAACCATGAGTACACAGCCATGACTACACAACCATGAGTAAACAACCATGAGTACACAACCATGAATACACAACCATGAGTACACAACCATGAGTACACAACCATGAATACACAACCATGAGTACACAGCCATGAGTACACAACCACGAGTAAACAACCATGAATACACAACCACGAGTAAACAACCATGAGTACACAACCACGAGTAAACAACCATGAGTACACAACCACGAGTAAACAACCATGAGTACACAACCACGAGTAAACAACCATGAGTACACAACCACGAGTAAACAACCATGAATACACAGCCATGAATACACAACCATGAGTAAACAACCATGAGTACACAACACGAGTACACAACCACGAGTAAACAACCACGAGTACACAACCACGAGTAAACAACCATGAGTACACAACCACGAGTAAACAACCATGAATACACAGCCATGAATACACAACCATGAGTACACGCCATGAGTACACAACCATGAGTACACAGCCATGACTACACAACCATGAGTACACAGCCATGAATCACAACCATGAGTACACAGCCATGACTACACAACCATGAGTACACAACCATGAATACACAGCCATGAATACACAACCATGAATACACAACCATGAGTACACAACCATGAATACACAGCCATGAGTACACAACCATGAGTACACAACCATGAATACACAACCATGAGTACACAACCATGAATACACAGCCATGAATACACAACCATGAGTACACAGCCATGAGTACACAACCATGAATACACAGCCATGAGTACACAACCATGAATACACAACCATGAATACACAACCATGAATACACAACCATGAGTACACAACCATGAATACACAACCATGAGTACACAACCATGAATACACAACCATGAGTACACAACCATGAATACACAACCATGAGTACACAACCATGAATACACAACCATGAATACACAACCATGAATACACAACCATGAGTACACAACCATGAATACACAGCCATGAATACACAACCATGAATACACAACCATGAGTACACAACCATGAGTACACAGCCATGAATACACAACCATGAGTACACAGCCATGAATACACAGCCATGAGTACACAACCATGAGTACACAACCATGAGTACACAACCATGAATACACAACCATGAATACACAACCATGAGTACACAACCATGAATACACAACCATGAATACACAACCATGAGTACACAACCATGGCTGAAAATGAGTATAGGCAATTTATAAAAGTGACGAGCGTATCACGTGTTAGAGATTCTCAGACTAGAACGTTTTATTTTCTGATTCATCCCTCGATTAAATATATTCTGCACAATCGTTTTAAATCTTGATTATGCTTTATCGTGTTTTTTTTTTTTTGGGTCGAAGCCTTTCGGCTGAAGAGACTCAACATTATTCTTAAATCTGACCTTTGATTTTTCTTGTCATGTGATCTTGAAGTAAAGTTAGTCCATAAAAGATGAAAAGACCATCAGAAAAAGGTTTGGGATATCTCTAAGAAGAACAAAGGACGTGCTCTCTTTGCTTCAGCCCTCTTTCTTATTGGAGAGTAAAGATGGTAATAGTGAATGAGAATGTGACTCTCTTTGGAGGAAACCAGTGACCTTCACCAGTGACCTTCACCAGTGACCTTCACCTGTGACCTTCACCTGTACAGGTTTTAAACCTAGTGGGTGGGCTCTGTGATGTCACGGGCTGTAACAGACATCATGGGATTACATGTTATTATTCTAAACTAACAGGGAGACGTAGAAACATCCTCAGGAGACGCTGAATGAGCTGAACTACAGGAACACAAAGCACTATGGGACTATGAGTAATATCTGTCTGTGTCTCAGGTCAGTACGGGATCCCTCGGCCCTGGTTCTTCCTCTTCACCAAGTCCTACTGGTGGGGGAGCCCTACGTCAGGTCCAAGGTCCACCTGAGCCAGAAGGCAAACCCAGAAGGTGAGGCTTTTATTGTGAAAGAGACTTCCTGTGACTCTTACTGTGAAAGACTTTTATTGTGAAAGAGACTTCCTGTCACTTTATTGTGAAGGAGACTTCCTGTGACTTTAAGTGTGAAAGTGACTTCCTGTGACTCTTATTGTGAAAGCGACTTCCTGTGACTTTTACTGTGAAAATACTTTTATTGTGAAAGAGACTTCCTGTGACACTTATTGTGAAAGAGACTTCCTGTGACTCTTATTGTGAAAGAGACTTCCTCTGACCTTTATTGTGAAAGAGACTTCCTGTGACTCTTACTGTGAAAGAGACTCTTATTGTGAAAGAGACTTCCTGTGACTCTTATTGTGAAAGAGACTTCCTGTGACTCTTAGTGAAAGAGACCTCCTGTGACTCTTACTGTGAAAGAGACTCTTATTGTGAAAGAGACTTCCTGTTACTCTTATTGTGAAAGAGACCTCCTGTGACTCTTACTGTGAAAGAGACTCTTATTGTGAAAGAGACTTCCTGTTACTCTTATTGTGAAAGAGACCTCCTGTGACTCTTACTGTGAAAGAGACTCTTATTGTGAAAGAGACTTCCTGTGACTCTTATTGTGAAAGAGACTTCCTGTGACTCTTAGTGTGAAAGAGACTTCCTTTGACTCTTCCTGTGAAAGAGACTCTTATTGTGAAAGAGACTTCCTGTTCCCAGTGGTGTGTATGGAGGAGGAACCGGCTCACCTGGAGCCCGGCGTCTACATCGAGAACCTGGTGAAGGTTTACCCCCACGGAAAGAAGCTGGCGGTGGACGGACTGACGCTGGGGTTCTACGAGGGACAGATCACCTCCTTCCTGGGACACAACGGGGCCGGCAAGACCACCACCATGTGAGTAGAGACTAGAGACTAGAGACCACCACCATGTGAGTAAAGACTAGAGACCACCATGTGAGTAGAGACTAGAGACTAGAGACCACCACCATGTGAGTAATGACTAGAGACTAGAGACCACCACCATGTGAGTAAAGACTAGAGACTAGAGACCACCACCATGTGAGTAAAGACTAGAGACAGATCACCTCCTTCCTGGGACACAACGGGGCCGGCAAGACCACCACCATATGAGTAGAGACTAGAGACCAGCACCATGTGAGTAAAGACTAGAGACCACCACCATGTGAGTAAAGACTAGAGACCACCACCATGTGAGTAAAGACTAGAGACAGATCACCTCCTTCCTGGGACACAACGGGGCCGGAAAAACCACCACCATGTGAGTAATGACTAGAGACTAGAGACCACCACCATGTGAGTAAAGACTAGAGACCACCACCATGTGAGTAAAGACTAGAGACCACCACCATGTGAGTAAAGACTAGAGACAGATCACCTCCTTCCTGGGACACAACGGGGCCGGCAAGACCACCACCATGTGAGTAGAGAATAGAGACTAGAGACCACCATGTGAGTAAAGAGTAGAGACTAGAGACCACCACCATGTGAGTAAAGACTAGAGACCACCACCATGTGAGTAAAGACTAGAGACTAGAGACCACCACCATGTGAGTAAAGACTAGAGACCACCATGTAAGTAAAGACTAGAGACCACCACCATGTGAGTAAAGACTAGAGACCACCACCATGTGAGTAAAGACTAGAGACTAGAGACCACCACCATGTGAGCAAAGACTAGAGACCACCATGTGAGTAAAGACTAGAGACCACCACCATGTGAGTAAAGACTAGAGACTAGAGAACACCACCATGTGAGTAAAGACTAGAGACCACCACCATGTGAGTAAAGACTAGAGACCACCACCATGTGAGCAAAGACTAGAGACCACCATGTGAGTAAAGACTAGAGACCACCACCATGTGAGTAAAGACTAGAGACCACCACCATGTGAGTAAAGACTAGAGACTAGAGACCACCACCATGTGAGCAAAGACTAGAGACCACCATGTGAGTCAAGACTAGAGACTAGAGACCACCACCATGTGAGTAAAGACTAGACACCACCACCTTGTTTAGGTTGAGCTCCAGGTGGTGAGCAGACATCCAGATGTCACGATGCATGCGACCACCTGGGTTTCAGATCCGGGCAAAAGACAGAATGCTGTGGTAGGAGAAGCAATGAAAGTAGATAGATAGTGTCCAGAGAAAAGAGGAGTGGACCCAGGACAGAGCCCTGTGGGACGCCGGAGAGCAGTGGACAGGGTTTAGACACAGATCCTCCACCAGTTACCCTGTAGCTGCGATCTTTGAGATGAGAGTTTCTGTTAATATGTCCCCCTCTCGTCCTCAGGTCCATCCTCACAGGTCTGTTCCCCCCCACCTCGGGGACGGCCTACATCCTGGGGCGAGACATCCGGACCGAACTGAGCACCATCCGGCAGAATCTTGGTGTCTGTCCTCAACACAACGTCCTCTTCAGCATGTAAGTCCTCCAAACCATGCCTGGATGTCAGTGTGTCTCTTCCTGTCACTTCCTATCTCACGTTGTCTCACTTTGTCTCTTCCTGTCTCACTTTGTCCCCCCCTGTCTCCCCCCCCCCCCCCAGGCTGACGGTGGAGGAGCACATCTGGTTCTACGGGCGTCTGAAGGGTCTCTCTGAGCAGCAGGTCCAGGCGGAGGTGGAGCAGATCCTGCAGGACACGGGTCTTCCTCACAAACGCAAGTCCCGGACCAGCGCTCTGTCGGGGGGCATGCAGAGGAAGCTGTCTGTGGCCCTGGCCTTCGTGGGGGGGTCCAAGGTGGTGATCCTGGACGAGCCCACGGCCGGCGTGGACCCGTACGCCCGGAGGGGGATCTGGGACCTGCTGCTGCAGTACCGGCAGGGTGAGACAGGGGGTCTTTGTCTCTACAATCTATATTGTATACATGTTCATCTGCTTTCAGATTGTATTGTGTCCTCCCCGTCCCTATAGTGACATCACTATGGAACAGTCGTGCTGCTATTGGCTAGCATTTACCCCGCTGGTTACGGTGGCCGACAGGTGCAAGTCTCCTCAGTCAGGAGAAACTTCAGCTTCAGAAAGGATGCAGATATAAAAACCCAAATGTTCCACATGAAGAAACATCTTCAGCAACAACACATGCAGCATTTAGAGGACATTCAGCAACTTGAGGAGACATGCAGCGTTTACTAAAAGCTGCAGAAACCAAACGCTGCAGGTACACAGCTAATATAAGTAATTGTGGGCCCTGTAGCACCACATGACAGGAAGTAGTAATCCACATATGGCGCCCTCTAGGATTTGCTTTAACTGCCAGCTCACTTCCTACTCTTGGTCTGTCTCGTGGTCTAACTTCCTGTCCCCCCCCTCAGGGCGCACCATCATCCTGTCCACGCACCACATGGACGAGGCGGACATCCTGGGGGACCGGATCGCCATCATCTCCCACGGGAAGCTGTGCTGCGTGGGCTCCTCGCTCTACCTGAAGAACCAGCTGGGGACCGGATACTACCTGACCCTGGTGAAGAGGGAAGGGGCGGGCAGGACCTCCGTCAGCAGGAAGTCCTCCAGCAGCACCTCGCTCAGAGAGAAGGTACACCACCAATCAGGATTGAGTATTCAAGTAGGCCGTGTAATAAATATATTTATTTATCTAAAACCTGACGAACTCTCCTTCGTGTTTCCTTGACCTGATCACGTTTTCTCTCGAGGTCAAGGAGCAGAGGACGTCTGATAATCAGAACAAAGCACAGACACACACACACACACACACACACACACACACACACACACACACAGTGTTTAAGGCAGTATTCCTGTCTGTTTCAGGAGGGGGAGTGCTCCTCCATCAGCAGCAGTGATGCCGGCCTCGGCAGCGAACATGAGAGTGAGGTGGCGACTATTGGTGAGTCCTCTGTTCCTGTGGAGCATTCGATTCGTTCACCATCAGAGCGTTTGATTCGTTCTGTTCCTGAGGAGCGTTTGACTCGTTCTGTTTCTGTGGAGCGTTTGATTCGTTCTGTTCCTATGGAGCGTTTGATTCGTTCGTCTGCAGCTGCTCTGACGTGTCTCCTCCCCCCTCAGAGAGCGCCGCCCCCTTGCCCGATGTGATCCAGGTCTCCGGGCTGATCCAGGGTCACGTCCCGGCGGCTCGCCTGGTGGAGGATCTGGGCCACGAGCTGACCTACGTCCTGCCGTACAGCGCGGCCAAGGACGGGGCTTTCGCGGAGCTATTCAGCGACCTGGACCAGAAGCTGGCCGAACTCGGCATCTCCAGCTACGGTGTGTCGGACACAACGCTGGAGGAGGTAACGATCCCTTTAACAATACACCTTGTTTACTTTCCCCAACAACTCCCCCCAACAACTCCCCAACAACTCCCCCAACAACTCCCCCAACAACTCCCCCCAACAACTCCCCCAACAACTCCCCCAACAACTCCCCCCAACAACTCCCCCCACAACTCCCCCACAACTCCCTCCCCAACTCCCCCCACAACTCCCCCCACAACTCCCTCCCCAACTCCCCCACAACTCCCCCCACAACTCCCCCCAACAACTCCCCCAACTCCCCCAACAACTCCCCCAACAACTCCCCCCACTATAAAATCGAGTAAACCTTTTGAATAATCTTTATTGTAACTTATTTTGTACGGACTCATAATAATAATAAAATGATGAAGGTAGAGACTGAATGGTTGGAAACATTAAATGACTTTACTTTCTTTGTCTTTGTAGATTTTCCTCAAAGTGGCTGAAGATAACGGAGTCGACACTGAAGTGCCCTCAGGTAAGACTGACCTCTGACCTCTGCCCTTCAAAATAAGAGTCTGAAATCCAGTCAACACTGGAGTGTGTGTGTGTGTGTGTGTGTGTGTGTGTGTGTGTGTGTGTGTGAGTGTGTGTGTGTGTGTGTGTGTGTGTGTGTGTGTGTGTGTGTGTGTGTGTGTGTGTGTGTGTGTGTGTTGTGTGTGTGTGTGTGTGTGTGTGTGTGTGTGTGTGTGTGTGTGTGTGTGTGTGTGTGTGTGTGTGTGTGTGTGTGTGTGTGTGTGTGTAGACGGCAGGTTCCCTGTGCGGCGCCGCAGGAGGGCTCATGCGTTCGGAGGAAGTGACCATCAGAGCTGTCTGAAGCCGCTCATTGACGACGACATCAACGAGTCTGACGGAGAACACGGTAAACCACTTTATTAACTTTAATGTTTTATATCATAAACACGATTAAAAGCTGCTCCTTTGATGTCTTTACCAGAAGGTTGGGAACCACTGCTCTAAGAAACACGTTATTAAACTATATACTCATTTTACCTAACGCCAGTCCTGATAATGTGCCCCCCTGATAATGTGCCCCCCCTGATAATGTGTCCCCCCTGATAATGTGCCCCCCCTGATAATGTGCCCCCCCTGATAATGTGTCCCCCCTGATAATGTGTCCCCTCAGAGAGCAAGGAGACGGAGGGGCTGACCCTCTCCAATGGGAAAGGCTCGTATCAGGTCTCCGGCTGGGCTCTGCTGAGGCAGCAGTTTGTGGCTCTGATGTGGAAACGCTTCCTGTACGCCCGCCGCTCCAGGAAGGGCTTCTTCGCTCAGGTAATGTCTTACCAGTGGCGAACCGTCAGGGCCTTCAAGGTATTCAGAGAATACCCTGGAACACTCAGATAAAACAAAACAAAACATCGATTTAATTATATAAATAAAATGTAATAAAATGAATAAATGAGAATGGTATCTGTGTTGTTGATCTGTAATATCACAGTGTTACGTTGATTTGTTTGTCCTTCTCGGACCATGCACTACGCATTTCAGAGGTTTTCTGTTAGAAAAGAAAGCAACCAATCAGATCTTGTTCTGGGTCTCTGGGTAGAATATCCTTCAACA
Source organism: Dissostichus mawsoni (assembly GCA_011823955.1). Classification (NCBI taxonomy): domain Eukaryota; kingdom Metazoa; phylum Chordata; class Actinopteri; order Perciformes; family Nototheniidae; genus Dissostichus; species Dissostichus mawsoni. The sequence goes on from JAAKFY010000022.1 coordinate 40,869,190, forward strand.
AGGTATTCTATATCCTTGATAGAAGGCCCGGGCCGTTGAGCTGAATGAGAGCGTACGTTTGGACTGACAGTTTGATCAACCAATCATATATTGATTTGTAGCCAATGGGCGTATTCTTTCAGAGTTTCCCTCGGTTCCAGGGTACTCTCGAAGGCCCGGTAGTTAACTGGCTCGAGACAGAGGATCTAGATCAGGGGTGGGCAAACTAAGGCCCGACGGGCCATATACGGCCCGTTGGGCTTTTTAATCCGGCCCGCCGAATATTGGTACAAAATTGTCCAAATTATAGTAAAGACCGCATTCATTTTGCCTTTTTCCTGCAATACCCGGCATTTCAGTCGATCCCACTAGATGGCGCACTCTAGACACAATTGAGCTTTGCTGGAGTCGGCAACCCGGCAAGATCTAAGAAGCAAATACGTCACGCTAACATTGGAGGGGTCGAGATTAACCTGAGCAATAGCAGTTCGTGGCGAGTACAGCGAATACAAGTCGTACCAAGCAGCGCTGAGCGAAGGAACCAGAACGCAACCACACACTTATATAAAGTCAGGCATCACTAACCAGGCTTAGTGTGATTCTGTTTATTTGACCTTACTTTAATGACCATCCGTTCACTGTTATTGATCATTGTGAAGAGGCAGACGTTTTCCTGTTGTTTTGTATTATTGCAGCTATCGGATCAATACCTGGGCTCCATGTGGCCATCACAAGTCAAATCATGACGAAAACTACGCCGGTAAAATATGCGTGTAGAAAACGGCTTATGCCACAAAATGATAGCAACAAGTAGTCAAGATGTCTGATTACTGATTCGCTTTGGTTGCTATGCCAACATCACCTGTAGAATGCCAGAGAAACTTTCATAACAGCGTTGTGATGCCAAACAGCGTCAATTCAGACTGAAACACATTCACTGATGGGGGGGGGATATGTATCAGCTGCTTGTGTGACAGTCGGACAGTGAAGACTTTACAGCGGCCGCTGCCGTGTGAGCTAACAGTAGAATAAACTCCGGTGCACGAGCAGCACTGCAGCGGGCGGTAATGCCGCTGAACCACATTCATAAACAATGCACCACGGCACTCTGGAGAAAGGTCAAAGGTTGGAGAAGTAGTTCTTTAATTTAATCTGGCTTCGTATGATTAAAAACGACCCGACGCAGTCCTCTATTGATGTTGTTGTGAGCGGTGTTGCGGAGAAAATCAGCGACGTAAAACGCTGTGTGGGTCATAAGAAGGCACGTCAACGGTTACGTCATGACGCAAAGGATGACGCAATGACGCAATAAGTCACCTTTGAACCTGCATCTGTAACAATGAGTGGACCAAAGAAAAGAAAAGTCGAAAATGAGTGGCGAGTGTTGAGGAGTGGACAGCTAAATATTTTTTCACCGATCTGCTACTGGCCCGGCCCGTCTGTCAAATTTGAATTCTCATAGTCCCCCGAGCCAAAAAGTTTGCCCACCCCTGATCTAGATGAATGCGACGAAGCAATTCATGCCGTTTTATTGTTTTTAACGTTGAAATGGCGAGTGCAACAGGTGAAGAGGAAGTTGTTGCGGAATTGTTGTGAGTACCCTTTTCAAGACGACAATTCAGTGAAAAGACGGACATTATAACGGCGGGGGGGGGGGGGGGGGGCGGGGGGTGTGTGTGTCTACAGAAGGTCCAGTTGTGATAGACACGGTTCGCCACTGTCTTACACAGGTAACATCTGCTCACACAGGTAACATCTGCTCACACAGGTAACATCTGCTCACACAGGTAACATCTGCTCACACAGGTAACATGCTCACACAGGTAACATCTGCTCACACAGGTAACATCTGCTCACACAGGTAACATCTGCTCACACAGGTACAGGGGGAATATAAACGCTACTGTTACTGTATAATACACATTTACAACTATCATGGCCCCTGGTAGACCCCACACATTCCACAACAAAGACAAAGACTATTTGTTGTGTATATATATATTTGTTTGTTTGTTTCAGATCGTGCTCCCGGCAGTGTTTGTGTGCATCGCTCTGGTCTTCAGTCTCATCGTCCCGCCCTTCGGAGTTTACCCGAGTCTGGAGCTGCAGCCCTGGATGTACGAGGACCAGGTGACCTTCATCAGGTACACACACCTTTATATATAACACCTGTAACACACACCTGCAACACACACCTGTAACACACACCTGCAACACACCTGTAACACACACCGTAACACACACCTGTAACACACACCTGTAACACACACCTGTAACACACACCTGTAACACACACCTGTAACCCACTGAGGCTGACTGTGTGTGTGTGTAGTGACGATGCTCCTGGAGATGCTAACATGCAGAGGTTGTTGGGGTCTCTGATGGACGCTCCGGGCCTCGGGACTCGCTGCATGGACGGACATCCCATCCCGTAAGAGGACATTTCATTCTTCCTTACTAAAGCAACAGCGGTGGACAGCATCTAAACTCACTGATGTTGCTCTTTCAGACAACTTTCTGATTTATGTTTTCTGTCCTCAGAGGCTCCCTGTACGATGGGTGATGAGGACTGGAACTTCCCGGATGTCCCTGAAAGCGTCCAGCAGCTCTTCCTGTCCTCTAATTGGACGATGGATAACCCGTCCCCCCCGCTTCTGCAGCTGCGAGGGGAAGAAGAAGATGCTGCCGGACTGTCCTGCTGGGGCCGGAGGTCTGCCCCCCCGGAGGTACCTGAACGCACCATACAGACACCTGAACGCACCATCCAGACACCTGAACACACCTTACAGCACCTGAACGCACCATCCTGACACCTGAACACACCTTAGAGCACCTGAACGCACCATCCTGACACCTGAACACACCATCCAGACACCTGAACACACCTTACAGCACCTGAACGCACCATCCTGACACCTGAACACACCTTAGAGCACCTGAACGCACCATCCTGACACCTGAACGCACCATCCTGACACCTGAACACACCTTACAGACACCTGAACGCACCATACAGACACCTGAACGCACCATACAGACACCTGAACGCACCATACAGACACCTGAACACACCTTACAGCACCTGAACGCACCATGCTGACACCTGAACGCACCACACAGCACCTGAAAACACCATCAGGCCTGCATTCCACACAACACAGTTATTAAATATATAGTGGTGGTTTAAATACACTACATTCAACATTTCACTTTCTCCAAAAAAATTATACTAAAGTAAAAGAATAACAATAATAATGAACATATATAAAGTATATAAATGAAACACTGATTATACAAACATTAATTAAAAAACAACAAAGTTTATGAAAGATGGTTGTAATCAAATAATATTGCATCACCACTCAAACAAACAGACAAACAGAGTAGTAGTTAAGTGATGTTCAAATATATTTCTATGAAGTAATGTTTAGATATTTCTGTGAATGTTTTGTGTACGATCTGTTGTGCAGATGATGCTGAGCGCCACCGACTCCCTGCAGAATCTGACGGGCAGAAACATCTCCGACTACCTCGTCAAGACCTACGCTCAGATCATCGGCAAGAGGTGAGACACACATGTATATATACAGTATATATAATAAACAGTATACTCTGAGACTAACTGTGTGTTTGTGTGTTTTTACAGTTTGAAGAACAAAGTCTGGGTGAATGAATTCCGGTGAGTTTAAAAAAATGTGTTTCTTAAACTTTTATTCTGAAAATTAGGGATGCTCCGATCGATCGGCCGCCGATCGATATCGGCCGATACTCACTCTCTGCAGATCGATTGGTGCTCTCTATAAAGGCCGATCAGGAGAGCCGATCACATGACGTAAAATACATGACACTTTTCTCTGTGCGCGGCAAAACAAGCTCGCCAAAATGGCTTCACCGGTCTGGCAGTTTTTTAAGGTGTCCGAAAATGACAGTAAAATAGCGGTATGCAACGTGTGAGAAGCAGAACTCCTGCAGCTCCACCCGCTGTGACGGACCGCTGAGCGGAGCAACACACTTAGAGTTAGACCTAACACACTTAGAGTTAGACCTAACACACTTAGAGTTAGACCTAACACACTTAGAGTTAGACCTAACACACTAAGAGTTAGACCTAACACACTTAGAGTTAGATCTAACACACTAAGAGTTAGACCTAACACACTTAGAGTTAGACCTAACACACTTAGAGTTAGACCTAACACACTTAGAGTTAGACCTAACACACTAAGAGTTAGACCTAACACACTTAGAGTTAGACCTAACACACTAAGAGTTAGACCTAACACACTTAGAGTTAGATCTAACACACTTAGAGTTAGACCTAACACACTTAGAGTTAGACCTAACACACTTAGAGTTAGACCTAACACACTAAGAGTTAGACCTAACACACTTAGAGTTAGACCTAACACACTTAGAGTTAGACCTAACACACTTAGAGTTAGACCTAACACACTAAGAGTTAGACCTAACACACTTAGAGTTAGATCTAACACACTAAGAGTTAGACCTAACACACTTAGAGTTAGACCCAACACACTTAGAGTTAGACCTAACACACTAAGAGTTAGACCTAACACACTTAGAGTTAGACCCAACACACTTAGAGTTAGACCTAACACACTAAGAGTTAGACCTAACACACTTAGAGTTAGACCTAACACACTAAGAGTTAGACCTAACACACTTAGAGTTAGACCTAACACACTAAGAGTTACTGACCGAGACCGACCGAGAGAGACCCCGACCGAGACACCGACCGAGAGAGACCCGACCGAGACACCGACCGAGAGAGGCCCCGACCGAGACCCCGACCGAGAGAGACCCGACCGAGACACCGACCGAGAGAGACCCCGACTGAGACACCGACCGAGAGAGACCGACCGAGAGAGACCCTGACCGAGACACCGACCGAGAGAGACCCTGACCGAGACACCGACCGAGAGAGACCGACCGACCCATTAACTGAGTTTTAAACATCACTTTAAATGGAAGATCCCCATAGCCCCCACCCACCCGATCGGATCGGCCCCAAAATTGGCGATCGGAGCATCCCTACTGAAAATCAACCCATTTCCTGTTTGCTGAGGTGTGTTTTCCTCTCTGCAGGTACGGAGGCTTCTCATTGGGCGCCAGGAGCACGCAGGTCCTCCCCCCGGCCAATGAGGTCGACGACGCCATCGAGAGGGTCCGCAAGATCTTTGAGTTACAGAAGGTGAAATAAAATAAATGGATTCATGAAGATAAATACATCTATATTCCAAACGGACGTTATTTATTAAAAACATAACATTCAATAATATGAATAAAAAATAATATGAATAATAATTAGATAAATATATTTTGTCTTTAGATAGATACCTGAAAATAAATAAACAAACACTATAACATGTTTGTGATGTTTCAGGGCGCGGCGGCGGACCGTTTCCTCGACAGTCTGTCAGGGTTCATCAACGGCCTCGACACCAAGAACAACGTCAAGGTATCGTTGTTGTTGTTATTATTGTTGTTATTTCATTATGAATTTTTAATAATGAGTACTAACCGATGTCTGTGTCCTCATATTTTCTACTTTTGAATGCTGTTTGAGATGTTTACATTGTGGATTGTTTATTTCTACTCTTCTGACTTCTCTTCTGTTCCATGCGTTGTTTCTTTTCCCACATTGGGATCAATAAAGCTCTTCTTGTCTTCTCTTAGATCTGGTTCAATAATAAGGGCTGGCACAGCATCGGGGCGTTCATCAACGTGATGAACAACGGGATCCTGCGGGCCAACCTGCCCCCCGGTCGAGACCCTCAGCGTTTCGGGATCCGAGCCTTCAACCACCCTCTGAACCTGACCAAGGAGCAGCTGAGCCAGGTGGCTCTGTGAGTTCATCTCTTTAGTCTTTAGAAATGTTCTGGATTATTTTGTTATTATTACGTTAAAAAATATATATTATTATTACTTTTAAATGTATTTCTTAGTAATATTATTTTGTATATATATATTTGTATTTATTAATATTATTATTATTTATTATATATTTTATTTATTTTTGTTGTTATTATTTTTAGATATATTTTTATTTCTATAATAACGACATCATTGATTGTATTATATATATTTCTATTATTATTATATTTATTATATATACAGTATATCTAACAGGGTGACGACCTCCGTGGACGTGCTCGTCTCCATCTGTGTGATCTATTATTGTTGTTGTTGTTGTTGTTATTGTCATTATTGTCTCCTCAGGGTCACCACCTCAGTAGATGTCCTCGTCTCCATCTGTGTGATCTTCGCCATGTCCTTCGTGCCGGCGAGCTTCGTGGTGTTTCTGATCCACGAGAGAGTCAGCAAGGCCAAGCACATGCAGTTCATCAGTGGAGTGCAGCCCCTGCTGTACTGGACGGCCACCTTCACCTGGGACATGGTGAGGGGGGGGGACCTGGGGGGGGGGCACCTTCACCTGGGACATGGTGAGGGGGGGGACCTGGGGGGGGGACCTTCACCTGGACATGGTGAGGGGGGGGACCTGGGGGGGGGGCACCTTCACCTGGGACATGGTGAGGGGGGGGGCCTGGGGGGGCCACCTTCACCTGGGACATGGTGAGGGGGGGGACCTGGGGGGGGGGCACCTTCACCTGGGACATGGTGAGGGGGGGGGACCTGGGGGGGGGGCCACCTTCACCTGGGACATGGTGAGGGGGGGGACCTGGGGGGGGGAGCACCTTCACCTGGGACATGGTGAGGGGGGGGACCTGGGGGGGGGGCACCTTCACCTGGGACATGGTGAGGGGGGGGGACCTGGGGGGGGCACCTTCACCTGGGACATGGTGAGGGGGGGGACCTGGGGGGGGGACACCTTCACCTGGGACATGGTGAGGGGGGGGACCTGGGGGGGGCACCTTCACCTGGGACATGGTGAGGGGGGGGAACCTGGGGGAGCACCTTCACCTGGGACATGGTGAGGGGGGGAACCTGGGGGGGCACCTTCACCTGGGACATGGTGAGGGGGGGGGACCTGGGGGGGGGCACCTTCACCTGGGACATGGTGAGGGGGGGGAACCTGGGGGGGGGGGCACCTTCACCTGGGACATGGTGAGGGGGGGGGACCTGGGGGGGGGCACCTTCACCTGGGACATGGTGAGGGGGGGGAACCTGGGGGGGCCACCTTCACCTGGGACATGGTGGGAGGGGGGGAGCCTGGGGGGGCACCTTCACCTGGGACATGGTGAGGGGGGGGAAACCTGGGGGGGGCACCTTCACCTGGGACATGGTGAGGGGGGGAACCTGGGGGGGGGCCTTCACCTGGGACATGGTGAGGGGGGGAAACCTGGGGGGGGGACCTTCACCTGAGACATGGTGAGAGGGGGGAACCTGTGGGGGGACCTTCACCTGGGACATGGTGAGGGGGGGAAACCTGGGGGGGGCACCTTCACCTGGGACATGGTGAGGGGGGGGAACCTGGGGGGGGCACCTTCACCTGGAACATGGTGAGGGGGGGGAAACCTGGGGGGGACCTTCACCTGGGACATGGTGAGGGGGGGGAAACCTGGGGGGGGGACCTTACCTGGGACATGGTGAGGGGGGGAACCTGTGGGGGGAACCTTCACCTGGGACATGGTGAGGGGGGGGAAACCTGGGGGGGCACCTTCACCTGGGACATGGTGAGGGGGGGGAAACCTGGGGGGGACCTTCACCTGGGACATGGTGAGGGGGGGAAACCTGGGGGGGGACCTTCACCTGGGACATAGGTAGAGGGGGGGAACCTGGGGGGGGACCTTCACCTGGGACATGGTGAGGGGGGTGAAACCTGGGGGGGGCACCTTCACCTGGGACATGGTGAGGGGTGAACCTGGGGGGGACCTTCACTGGGACATGGTGGAGGGGGGAACCTGGGGGGCACCTTCAACTGGGACATGGTGAGGGGGGGAAACCTGGGGGGGAACCTTCACCTGGGACATGGTGAGGGGGGGGAAACCTGGGGGGGAACCTTCACCTGGAACATGGTGTGTCTCAGAGTGTATAATCAGTGTGTGTGTGTCCCTGCAGTGTAACTACGTGTCCCGGCTTCGCTGGTCGTCCTGATCTTCGTGTGTTTCCAGCAGAACGCCTACGTCTCGTCCGCCAACCTGCCGGTGTTAGCACTGCTGCTGCTGCTCTACGGGTACACACACTCACACACACACACACTCACACACACACACACACACACACACACACACACACACACACACACACACACTAGGGGTTTCACAACTACCATTATTTACTAGTCGACAAGTTTTTCAAAATAGTAGTCGACTAGTTGTTACGTCATAATAAAGACACACAAAGAGAGGTGTAAAACTGTATTTGTATTGCAATGCATACAGTTACGTTAAACACTGTAACAAAGCAGCATTTTAATTTGGGTTACATGGCTGATTAAATAAAAACCAGTAACTGGACTCACCAAATCTACTGCAAAAACTCTGTTAAGAACAAATGCAACTAAATCCAGTGCGCATTGCGCAACACTTTACTCGCTGTCACTGTCCTCCTCGATAAGGATGTCCACCCTTCCAGGTTTTTGGTTTGCGTTAAGGAAGACCAAAGCGTCAACATGTGAGGGAAGGAGGCTTGACCGCTGTCGGGTGACAGTGGTGCCTGCCAGGGAAAACATCCGTTCACTTGGGGTGCTGGTGTAGCCAGGTAGCTCCTGGAAAGCTTGGCTAAACGGGGGAAGCGGTTGGCGTTTTGTGCCCACCACTTCAGAGGGTTATCCACTGAGGGGATATGGGGTGTCTGCTGGCAGTAATCCCGTAGCTCATCCGCGCCACTGTTGACCCGTGTTTTCTTGTTGCTCTCGAAATGAGGTCCAAACAGCTGTTCAAAGAGGGGGTGCTAGTGGAGCACGCTCGTGAACTTTTAGCGCCGGAGCTAAAACTGAAACTGTAGAGTGCATAGG